>KL276294.1:14899-35713 GCA_000699545.1 Podiceps cristatus
TTATTATTGTCATTAGTGCTTCGTGATTTCTCAATTGACTTCCAAACTGGAAAGCAGTAATACAGATGGTGGTGGCTAAATCCATTTACTTGTATTCTGAAAAAGTGTCTCCTACTACATCCTTGCTCTCTTCTTGTGTGCTTCTGTGTTGTCCGAGGACAATAATATTGTTTCACCAAAATATACCTGCTGGTATTTTCCTATGCTCTTCTTTGAACTGCCTCAGTCATAAGCTAGGAAATTCCCTGCCTGGGCCTCCTAAGAGGATAAACAAGAGCAGTGTAGTTACAAGGCCATCATTCAGGAATTTTGTGGGTTCTTTACCTGCTGAGCTTCTGGCTCCAATTTAAAGCCTTAATGGAAGTTCTTTGAAGAGCTACAAAAGAGCCAACAGTAAAATAATTGAAAGTCTCAATCAGTGAAAAGGAGTCAAATGTTTTTGTCAGAACCAAAAAAATTACAGCTGCTGCAGAAAGACCCAGGGATGCTCTCGCAGGCCATTTGTTCTAGTCTGTAAAATTGGTATTAACAACTCCCTCCAGCAAGTTCCCCTCACTGCTGCTGCTGTGTCCTCTTCTGACGGTTGTGTTGCCATCACTCGGTTCTGTAAATGGCTCCTTCTTATGTTTTCTCTTCCCTCTCTGGTTTGAATACAGAAGTCACCATTTCTAATTCTTCCCTCCTTAGCTTTGCCTACAGCTGGGTTGTTACTACTGTGAGAGACACCATCGATGGGATCTTCATATTGAAGGCAAAGTGTCTGTTAACTCCTTTAATAGCAATAACAGCAATGACAATGAAGGTTTAGGAGTATTACTCCTGCGTGTTTGTACTTGCCAGTCTGTGGCTAGATGCTGAATTAAACCCGAGTCAATTGGCAGAGCTCCCCGCACTGTGCTTTTGTAACCCTTTTTCTTTCCAGGTCTAGGCCATGCTTACAAAAGCAACTTAATCAAATCTAATATTTTATGTAAATTCACAGCCAAAAATATTGTTTGATTTTGAGTAAATGCCTGTGCAGATGTCACTCAAACATATCCATGTGTTTGCTGTGTTGAAAAGGACATCAACACTCTTGCAAGCTCCCTGCGCTCGCAGCTGCTTCCTGTTCTGCTCCAGAGCCTGCAGCGCTGCCAGGAAACCTGCCTTGCCCGCAGCAGCCCCCGTGACTGAGCCCAGGCTCCCTCAGTCCTGCAAGCGGGAGCCCAAAGACAGAGAGGCAGCTTCCATCAGCACTGCTGCTGAGGGTGCACTGCCACAGTGCATTGTAAGTAAGGAAGGGATGTAATGAGCCTACTAAATAAAATTCATTAGTTACAGTTCTGTTGCTGTCCAGACACTGAGAGCTTTGAAAGCAAGAGGTGAAAATACAAGGGCTTTTACTACTAAAATCTGATATTTTACAAAGCAGCCTATGTCTTGCTCATTTCTTGACTCCACATTGGAAACATAACCAATTACTTAATGTAAGCTCTGTACAGAACTGTGGACAACATTTATAAAAGGTACTGGATACACAATAAGAAGAATGATACATACATCTGCATACCCAGCTTCCAGCATACATGTTTTCACAGAAATAGAGCATTTCATTGCAGGCTTCAAATGCATCTGTATCACACAGATTATTTCTATCCTGTTGGTAAAAGAATTATCAAATAAAAATAGTGTTTTGATTTGAGATTTCAATTGTAAACCACAAGTTGCATGTGTTTCCAAGAAGTTAGCAGTGGCCTTGCAGCAGGGTATCAGCTATACCCACTCTAGACCATTCAGACAGATGTGAGTACCTATTTTGTCTTCCAGGAGTTTGCTGGATTGCACCTGACTCCAGTGGACTATGTTCTGCACAGACGTTCCAGCAGAGGTTTGTGCAATATACACATTGATTTGGTTCTGAAAGAAAATATTCAGTGAGTCTTCTCCCCTTCTATCCAGATGTACATCAAATCATCTGCCACAGCATGGTATGCATCAATAAAGCAACAGAAATTGGAGTGGTGTGATCAGAGACTCCAGATGTGGTGATTGGAGTAGCACCAGAAGAACAATCCGCAAACAGAACATTTTCCAGGATGACTGAGAAGCTGAAAGAATCTACAGATGGAAAGGATAGTATAGAAAGTCAGCAATTTAGATGCCAAACTAGGTGTTTTTTTCAGGAGTCTGTAACAGATTCTGTATGAGAGAGAATCTCTGTTGGACAGAACAGCCAAAGGAACAGCAACTGCCTGAGGAATGCATGACTATTTAAAATAAAACACACCCTAGTCTTGCAGGGATTTCTTAACAGGCTGCTGTTAAGAAGCACATGATGTGAGACATTTTTTGGAAAATGGTGGAGCAAAACTTTCATGTCCAGGTGGTCTGACCCACAGCTGTACATAGCATGAGCTGCCCAAGTGTGTCTTAACCCTCAATGTCTGCCAACTCTCTCTCAGGTATCCCCAATGTGCCCTGTGCCTCTGAGCACATCCCTGATGGTCCAAGGTTTGGAGGAGGAGGACAAGGGTGAATACGTGTGTTCCTTTTCCTGTTGCTCCTGGAAACATGAATCAGGTAGGGGGTTTGTTTCTTCTTCCATAGTGTGCCAGCATACTGAAGACCAGTGGTCACAGTATGAACCAGGAGACAGTGCCCTAGGTGAGGTCTGGCAGAAGGCAGACTGCAGAGGTTGCGGGGGGGGTGGGCTTTGAGTAGCTGTTGACTGTAGGGAAGGTGCCAAGTGCTCTGCTGATGAGTGAGGCAGTGGTCCCCTGCCAGTGATGGGGCAACCAGCAGATATGGCTGTCCAGTAGTGGGGACTGTTCCCTGCAGTGTGACACTAACTAATAGAAATGCAGGATTCACATCATGGGAAAAAAGGTAAATTTTGCAAGCAGAAGCTTAAACTGTCAGTAGAGCTGTTAAGAATTAATACATACCATGTCAATGTTTTTCAGGTTACAGTCACCCAGACTGAAGAAGACGCTTCTACAAAGCCTGACAAAAGCTCGGTGGCTGCAGACAGGGACTGTTAGCTTCCTTAGACATTCAGTCTGGAGAAGGAATTCTCTTTTGCCAAGCAAACCCTGTGAAATACAATGGTAGCTTTCATTTAAGAATGTACACTTGTGCATTGTGCTGTTGTTTTTAAGAGGTGTTTGTGTCCTGTTCTTCTTCTCCAGCACTTTCAGTGGTTCTCACTTGCTTTTTCTTCATTTGCCAAATGATATTCCCACAAACAAGAGAGAAATTAGATGCTTTTCCATTGCATCAGCCTGCTCAGGCATTACTCAATTTGTGTTATGTCATTTCTAATGAAGAGATATATTAAATGTTAACATCAATTCATATTTTAGCTCTAAGCTTGCACATCGGTTGTGCCTCTGTCTACAGGAGCCTTGGAAACTTTTGAGGATCTGCATCTCTGTACCTCTCCAGATGACCTGTCCCAGTGGTGCACTATTGCCCTAGATGAAAAGCCTTTCTTAATGCCCAGACTGAACTTCCAAAGGCTTCAGTCATAAGGTAAACGTACCCACATGCAAATGAGTAGACTTCATAAAGTCCTTGTACTTTCTGTTTATCCATTTTAAGAGCTGAACAAACAAGTATATGGTTAAACAGTTGAAACCAAGATATCACATACCCTGAGCAATTTTTCAGGAAGGTAGAGGAGTTTTGTTGCTGGGCTTCTAGCATACTTTATACTAGTGACAGGTGCCAATGCAAAATAGAGTTTGATTTTTTGAGCCAGCTCTGCCATTGTTGAAAATGCAATGAAAGCTGAGAAAACAAAAAAGAGGAGTTAAGAAAATCATCATTTGTACATAAGACTGTTTTCAGTATTTATAAATGATATTCTGCGATTTTAAACCTACAAGCAACCTTGTTAGTAGTTTAGACTATGGTTCATGCTAGATTTATGTGAAACCCTCTTTTCCATGTACTAGCTTGTAGTTTTATTTGCCTATTTATTTTTCAAAGAGAAATTTCTTTCTATATTTTGCTTTTGCAGCTTTCTGCAAAACACCCATTTAAACATAAATGCACACTTCTGATGTACATTCATGCATTTCATATGCTACTGTTTTTCTTCCGGTCAATCCAATTTCATGTTTTCCTTTTTTGTGTGTGTGTACTATCCAAACTGTCCAACTTCTCTTTCTGGACTCTCATCTTCCCGTTTTATCTTGGTCAATTGACCATCTGCTGTTGGGCACACCCATGTATCTTGGAAAGAAAAAATTTTCATGGCCCACAATAATTTCCAGTATAATTCTAAATTGATAGACTTGCAGCAGCAGTGCATTTGGCCTATTATGTTTTATTGTCATTATAATAAATTAAAAATGCTTATATGCTGAAAACAGCTATCTTGTGTTTTTCACGTCTGCAAAGAGTTACTGAAAACTCAGGTACATTCAGTATCTCAGATTACATTTTAATCCTATTTTCCTGAAACATTAGTCTGTTGTGTGTAATTTACCGACGATAGTTCCTTGTGAATAGCTAATATATTACACCTTTTCCTGTCCTGTTTTCTTCACAATGAAATTTATTGCTGCTGGAAGATCAGACTTTGCCATCTCATCAAAACTACAGGCAGGAGTTTGAAAGAGAGGCATGCATGAATTAAAAATCCATTTGATGTCACATTTTTATTACAGGCTTGTCAGCAAAGAAACAACATGAACCATGTGGCGAATCATTCAGCTGTTTTAGGTTCTGTGTTTTTCTAGCACTGGATATGGAAGATACTAGTCAAGATTTTCCAGGGTATTTTCTCCCTTGACCTCAACAGAAGGACTATAACTACAAGAAGTATCAGGTTGCATTGTAATGGCCTACACAGGAGGAAGGGGTGGTGATACAGTAACAGAGCTCCCTCCATGGAATCCCAAATTTTATAAAATTTGGTGTTAAAGAAAAAGCCTATTTTTAAATGTTCATTATAATGATTTACATTTTCTCCTTCTGTGATTTTAGTGTTATTGTAATATAGAGACTAGTGTTTCTAAATAGCCTCCAAAATTGCCTCCAGAACTGAGAGATGGCTTGGACATAACATGTGCAGATTCCTCTGAGCTGCTCTGCTGCAATATCTCTAGTTTGAAGATTTTTTTCTATCAGTAGTTAGAGGAATGTAGTCACCACCACTATTAAAGTTCACACATGTGTATAAGGGCACGTCAGCAAAACTGAATGTAAAGAATGTTTTGGCATATGTAAAGTTGGCATATGTAAATCCCCGATTTAGCCAACTTAAATAAATATGTAAGTATGGGCAATGGAGATGCCCTTCAACGGTTCAGTCGACCTGAAAGACCAGAATTTATCTTGATTGATGGAATAATGTTGATGTTTTCTGGACCAGCGATTGTCTCTGCTATTTCCCATCCAAACATCAAAGCCAGCATCACCTAGTATGAAGCCCAAGCTGTTTATTGTTGGGCAGGTTTGTGACCCAGTTACTAGCATCCCCCAATAATTCATCTTGGAGAAAGACAGCAGGTTTCAAAGCTGAAAAGCAAATCAGAAACAAAACAACAATTTATAAAATGTCTTGATTTTCTGTTAGTTCAGGGACTTTGCTGTCCCATATTCACTATCGGGATTTGTTCCTGCACCAACTTAAAGGGAGACAACTAATCGTAAGAACAAAAATCCTTTCTGTAAAGAGAAAACTTCTAGGGCTTCT
This sequence comes from Podiceps cristatus, assembly GCA_000699545.1. NCBI lineage: Eukaryota > Metazoa > Chordata > Aves > Podicipediformes > Podicipedidae > Podiceps > Podiceps cristatus. The sequence continues at coordinate 20,583 of KL276294.1, forward strand.
CTAAGGATTTATGGAAGGATCTGCCTGACACCAGCAAAAACTAGCTCGGCACTCTCCAGTCATTGTTTGTATAGCTCTACGGCGTTAGCTTGAGATTCTCAACACTGATATATAGAATGAAGGTGTGGGATTGTTTGCAGAGGTTTCCTTTACCCAAAATATGAATCAGTCACTGATATTAACAAGGTGTATGCAAACCCAAAGCAAAATTAGAAGCTGGAACAGCTTTCTCAAAACAGGCAGATGTCAGCCTTTACCCTATATTTTTTTTAACTCATCAACTTTTATTATGAGGATATATGCTTCATATTAGAGTGGATTTTTATTATAAATAGGTGTGCTTGACATAAATCCTGTTGATCTTGCAGGCTGTTCAGGGCAGCTAGATTTCTGTGCTAAAATTTCACTCGCATATACAATCTTTGATGGACATTTTGCAAATATAAGGTATTTCTTTCCAGATCGTGCTCTATCTAGACTGGTTTTGTCTCATATTAAAGAACTGTACCTGAGTTTCCCCAATTCTGTGTACCATAAGGGATTCTGCTAAAGGTAATGGTATAACCATCTTCTGCAGTCACTTCATATTCCTCGCTGGGGTACCCTTTGTAAGTAATGAGCTTGTTCTAGAAGAGAGGGTACAAATACTTTTGCTTGCAGAAGTCCATTTCATATATTATATGTACAAGATATCCACACTGAAGAAATGTTAGAAAGCAGCTACCACTGGGTATTTAGTCTACATATATCAAGCATCTGAATAAAGCAGTACCATTAGATATTGTAACCCTAAAACTACAACCAATTTCCTTCATTCTTTCTGGTATATCCAGGATTTGATTATACAGTTAAAATGTGTTATAAAAACCCCTGTATTATACAACTGCCATACAATCACAAGCCCTTGCATTCTGGTGATATAAGAAGCACTACAACCTCATAGAAGAGGCTCACGATTCCCATAGCTGAGACAAGGAGTTGCCTGGGTGCATGCTCCTGGCCTGCTGCAATGCAAGTGAAACCAGTTTATTTCAACTACCTTCAGAGAAATCCAGAGTGCTTCACAACTGCCCTTTTGTGAATGGCACATATGCAATGAGTACCACTGAAAACTTGACTTCATTATAGAAAAACCAGTGCCAGCCACTTGCATAGTCATGAGGGAGCCAATCTTAAGCTCCGAGATAAATATTATTTTTGACCTGTGAAGTTCAACCCCTTTTGTTACAAAGATGGTTGTTTTTAATAACTTGTACAAATTACTTAATGTGACTTGTCAGAAAAAAACCACAATATTTTAACAAGTGACTAAAGATCTAAACAAACTTGCTTGGCAAGAGGGGCTTTTCTGAAAAGCTGGCCATTTCTGGTCTAAGATGATCATTCAAAAAAGGAAAAAAAAAACATAAGTCAGTAGTTATTTAAAGCCTCCTTTTCTGAAAAAAGGCTGACATTCCAGATGGTCATTTTTTCAGATAGGTTGATAGTGTCAGCAATAGCATACTGGTAACTGATATTTAAAAGGAAACTAACTCTGCAGATTTACTGAGGAAAAGTGTTTGCCTTAACTTGTATCAAACATGAGATGTGCTGTTACTAACAGAGACAGAAGAGAACAGAGAGAAAGCAGCAGTATACAGAGTGGTTGGAAAGGATGGGTTAAAGGCTGCTTTTTTACCTTGTTATTTCCAACACCCAGAAATCCCTCTGCTGTGAGATATGCAGTCCTTCCATCCCTGGGTTCCTCTATCGAGCAACTTACAATATTCATAAATGCTTCAGGATCCACAGCCCTCTTCATTTTCCTGAGTTCTTCTGAATAAGTAATTCCCTGAAACAAATACGTCACACAGCAACAAATATCCATATCTTCTCTCTGGGTGAAACAACATATTCATCTGTCAGTAGTCCTGCCCTGCGCTTGTGATCCAGACAGGTTCTGTACTTTCTGATGAGGGAAGTGCTGCCTAACACTCAATGGAGCTAGTCTGGTACTCCCTACTTGTTATTTAAGCAGAACAAAGCTGACTTTAAACACCTATCAGAGGGAATTTGGCAGCAATCTGGATTCTCTGCTAAGGTTTGGACTAGGACGTTGCTCTCAATGAGGGCCAAAGTATCAGTGAATCCAAGGGAAGGAACAAAGTTTTCAGAGAAATGGATTTCACTCATTCTTCTGGGAAGCCAGACACTTGCATTACCATGCCACGCATTTGTTCTGTACATTAATTAGGAAACATTTCCGGCTAGCTGTGGGGAACACTGGAGTTAGTCTGGCAACTCGCAACTAAATCAGTTGTTGTCACAGTGAAGTTTTCAAAGTGGAGACAACCAAGGTGTTGTCTGAAAAAAACTGAAAAAACAAAGATAATTGTAAACAAACAAATTAAACCAATTATAATTCAATTAAGAACTTAAGAACCTAAATAAAGCACTTATTTGTAGTCGCCTAGCACAATTCATACAAAGCTGCCTAAAGGAAACATTTATCCACTCTGTAGAATGAAGATGGAGAGAGAAAAAGAAAGCGCTGCTAAATGTAATGATAGGTAGAGACTGAGTGCAGGGACATCCAGTTTTGTTCAGGAAACAAGAAACAAAAAAACCTGCGAGGCAACCAGCCTGCTTAGAGGCACACATAGCAGCTCCACAGTCTGCGGACACCTACATACTCCTAGCTTGAAGAAAATGCAGAGTGCTTGAATTAGCATTCTCTCTATGCCATGCAAACCTTTGCATACTATGTCTAAACCTCTGTTGTCCCAGTGATATAACTCCAAGATAGACTGAATTAGCCAACAAATCTACTGCATTTATAGTTTTCCCAATCAACAAGACTTTATAACTTTTCCCCCAAATAATATCAGCTTATTTTTTTCTTAACACATACAAAAAATTATATTCTAACCTTCTAATGCTACATTCTGATATTATCTGTATCTAGAAAATACTTGGCTCTTTTTGTACTAAAAGGAACAGACACTTTAAAAACTTCTTTTTACTTAGTTACAGTCTCCTTTCTTTTGCTTGAAAGCCACTGCTATCTTATTCCGATACTTGGTATTTTCCCACGCCTCTCCAGTTATCCCAGAGTTAGCTAAATTCAGGCTAGGTAAGTCATGCTACTCTTTAGCTGAAAGAAATCTTTCAAGAAATAGCCATCCTTTCACCTATGTCAGTTACAAACAAAAAAATATAACTAAATACATTTGTTCTCAGATAATAAAGCAACCCATCAAGCCCAGGTTTGATACCATCTTTTGCAGCTCTCACAAAGCCTTCACCACTTTTAGGTCAGAGAGACTAAAAGTGCTGGGTAAAGACAGTAGCAAAATGATGGTCATGCACTTTTTTTTCCCCCAATCATGCAGCACCTTGGCAATAAGCATCTGTTTCTTTCCCACTCCTCATTCCTTCTGCTATCACTTCAGCTTTTCCCTGGGGCAGCACCAGAGAGAGGTGACTCCTTTCATTCTCAGACCTCGTGCTTTTCATCTCCTTCACCACCACAGCTGTAACAAGGCTCTTTTTACTATCACAGATTGCTGGACTTTTAAGGAGAATACCAACCTCTGTGGAGTGGCAGAGCAAGATCAGGAATTTTGAAAACAAGTTTGATCATAGATATACCTTATCATTCTTAATGAAATTGTCAATAAACCTGCAACAATTTTCTCTTTTACTAACAACCTGCCAATTCCAGCTTTTCATGCCTCATGGAAAGGATGGAAGGAACTCTGACTCTTTGATGCTGTTATAGATGTTACTGCACATATTGTTCTTTTATTCTTTTAATGCTTATGTTGTTGTTCCATAATTCTACATTGTTGCAAGAGTACTTTCAGGAGCTTTTTCTTTATTCATGATATTTCACCTATAAAATGGCAAAAGAATAAAATGGATATTCCCTAAATGTATAGTTATGAAACTAGAATGCTTTTCCATAGTCTGTATGGACCTGGGAATCATTACCATAATGGCCACTTATTGCAGTGGTCTCAAACATATGGAGAGTTGTCCAGTATTGCCCAGGAATAGAAATTAGGTAGGTTTGAACAGATTGTTAGTTCTTCAGGATAAGGACCTTTGTGAGACTCTTCTTTTTTAGATTAAAAGCATAATGTAGCCATATTCCCTAACTGGTGTCCTAGCTAAAGTTTGTATTACTATAATAAATTATTACTATAATACAAACTTTTCAGAAGTATGATTGATGCTTTTTTTGACACCACCCCCTCTCCCCACCCCACCCACCCCCCTTTCCCTTACTCTTGCATATTCTGGTATAAAGCTGACGGACTTTGCATTCTGCCTGTTCTACCTTGAGATTTTTAAACTATGAAACTAATTATTCTTTCTTGTTCAGTTCCTCATACTTGTACCTCCAGATATTCATTCTGTCTTACAGGTACTGCTCGTCTACGCAGAACAGGTCAGCTTATACACCGAGATGACCATCCTTGAAGGTTTTGAATGGGTTTCAGTATTTCTGTTTATATTATAGCTTGTATACTTCCTCCTTGCAACACTGGCTTTGGTTAGAACCAGATTTATTTAATCTATGCTCAGAAATTGTTTTCTTTAATATTTACAGACCAGAAAGAAATATTGAATAAAGAATCTGGAGAAGACCAGTTCCTACAAGATGTGCTAGCAGTTCTTCAAAGAGAATTATAAAGGTCTGAGTTCAGGTTCTGGAAGGAAGGTAGGAGAGGAAACAATTTTCAAAGACCTGATTTAGAATGTTTCCAAATATTGAGTACCTGTGGGTTGTTTTTTGTTAATCTTCTGGGTTTTTTTCTTTCATATAATGTAGTATCTTTCTTTTTCCTTCTAAGAAAACCAGGTTTTCTCCTTTTTAAATTCCCAGTGTCTTTCGAAGCACAACATGAATTCCATGAGTGAACTCCTTAAATATGTATTTGCTTTTGGAGTACCTCGTGCTATTCTAACTCCTTAAGATGTGCTATTAACTCACTCTGAACAAAGCCAGCTTTATTCTTCTTGTAAGTTGACACGTTTCAGAGGAAGTTACACTATAAACAGGAGTAGAATTCAGAGGAAATTCTTAAAGGTTGAAATTTTGCTATCAGGGGTGTGGCTGCAGCTTTACAAATGTGGTCATAGGCAAATGAACTTTACACTGATCAGTCCAGGTGCCCTTATATGAATAAGTGTCTTTGTATAGATTGTTGACTACATACCTGGGTAATGAAACCTTATCTCCTTCCAGTGCTCTTTCGGGATGAAAAAAAAAAAACCAACAAAACCACAAACCAATAAAACAGCAATACACAGGATATAATCCCTAGCATTTTGGTGTTTTCTGCAAATTCTTTGCTCTCCCCATTCCTTTCTGCTTCAGGAATTAGACCTGGCTCTGAAAGTGGCTTAAGAATGGAAGACATTTGCAAGCAGCTGAATATAGCAGTTCTTCATGGATTAAATATGTCCTTTTGGCTTCTTCATCCAGCTAGTGTATGTAGTTATCAGAAATATTCGGCTATTCTGAGTATGTTAAGGAGGGCCTTTAAAGGAAGGTATGCTTTATTAAGAGACGGACTTGTTTTTGAGCAAGTTGCCAGCCAGGAGTCTCCAAGGGAACACACAGTAGAAAAAACAGAAGGAGCCCCTCCATGCACTCATATGGCTTTAAAAATATTTCATGCCATAACAGTGTAAGCGGTTGTTTCTTGAGAGAGAGCAAAACACCGAGAATAAGAACAGGATCTAACAGTGTGTTCTCCATGGCATCCCTGGGACAACACCTGGTTTCTGGCAGCGTGGGTGCAATGCCTGCCCTCTGCCACTCCACCCCATGCTATTGCCTTGGCTGGAGCGCTGTTGGCTGCCAGCACAGGCATGTCTGGGGGGTGAAGGCAGAGCTCCCCTGTCCAACAATAGCCCCTACACCTCCAAACAGCAAAGGGACTCCTAATGGAGGCCACACACAAACAGACACAAGCACAAAAACATAAAGCATTAGTGAGAATGGGTGCTGTTTGGGTGAGGGATTCTCCTCAGCGCTGTCAGGCCCGCAAAAATATTCCTGGTGCTCATCATCGAGCTAAAAGGCATGACCTTGCCTGGAGGATTTCCAGCAACAAGGATGAGTGACACAGTACTCTTAAGTGATGAGTGAGGTAGCTCTGAGTTGGCACTTACATCATTATGAAGCTTTCATGTGACAAAGGTAAAGTAAAAAATGTGAAAAGGAAGGGCTCAGGAGTGACAGGGAGGGGTGCATGCCTGTCTCTTCTGCTCACACTACTGACACCTTGTCTGGGAATGTCCCAGGCAGCGCTGCCCCGATGCCCAAGCCTCTTAGAACCTCAGTCACCCATAGAGGGGCAGCTCATCGCTGGCCCCTCTGTTGACTTACCCAAAGGACACACAACTTCTGAAAACACAAGCCATTTCCACAGTACTTGTTGGCTGATGCTGAAGCTTGTGAAATGTATGCAAAACAGGATTTCTTCATCTCTGAGAGTGGATGAAGATGAAGTCTCTGTTGCAATTCATCAGCTTTGCATAACCATTCAAATTGTTTTGCCCCACAGTCCACAGGTAATACTTTTTATCCTTCTGTTAATTTTGTAGTAATGTATACAGCAATATCTCCTCACCCCAATATGTACCAACTGTAATTAGAAAAAAGAAGGAATTCACATGTCTGCATACACGTGTGGAAAGCTGAATTAAGTATGGTTTATTTCTCTTGCACTCGTTGCTAAATGAAAGTCTCAAGAGTGTGAACTCAAATCCTCTGGCAGAAGAACTGGAACTGGTACGAGCACTAAGCAGAGTTCCACTCAGTGCGCACTGGCCAGCGCTAGTCAATGTGCCCCGGTCAGCCCTGCTGAGCATGTGCTATTAAGCACCGGTAAGTACGGACTAATGGATGAGGCTGGGGTCAGGCTATTTGCTCCGGTCAGTTTTGTGTTGGCAGCAGCAGGAGCTACTCAGCTATTTTTAAGGCTGGGTCAGAGGGTCTGTGGGCAGTGAGTTGGATTTTTCTTGATGCTAAGAATTAAAGTAACAGGTTTGCTCTGAGACAGAAAGAGGCTGCTGGGAGGTTATAGATGACATCACGAAACCTCCATCCTGTATTCCAACTGGGATTTTGTCATACCCGTAACTGGTTTGGGCTGGGGTTGAGTTGGCTGCAGCCTGGAGTGGGCAGTGAGCTGAGGTCAGGGCTGGGCCCAGAGGTGGCTGGCAGCCGGGACTGCTGTCTCTCTCTTCCCGTGAACACCTTTCTCCTTGCCTGCTTTCTACTGAAAAATTTTCTTCAAATATGAATTCCATTCCTAATTATCTCAGTCTTGGTTTGTTGAATTTTTCATGCATAAAAAACAACTTCCCACTAACTTTTGCTAGGTCAACAGCTTGGTTAATCATAGTTCTGTCTTTCCAAACTGTAAAGCACTTGTTTTTGCCTTGTACCTTTATACCTAGTAGGAATTTGTTTTGAGACGGTGAAGGTATAGTTATCTCATAGATTTGATCCTTTTTCTTTAAAAAGCAAAGATACAGTTACCAATACAGATTGCTGTTCTGCTCTGGGCATCAACATCAAATTTCCACCATTAAATAGTCCACCATAAAATAATAAAAAATGAAACAAAAATAACTATAAGATTAAGATGATTACTTTGCACTTAGGGCTTAGAATATCATTTTGATCTTTTGTAAGGGAAATGGAGCATGATAAAAGTGTTTTAACCTTAGCTACACAAATGTGCTTTAAATAGCAAATCTGCATATCAAATATAGCCTGTCTTTTCAATAAAAGTTTTCCCTTATAAAGACAAAATTTGTCTGCTGACCTTAAAGTGATATTTTTCAAAACCAAATGAAGAGTCTACACATTCTATTTTACTTATGTCAATAATATTTCATTCTTCTGCTATGTGAAGGAAGTTTACTTCCAAAATGCTAGTGCCAACACATAGTTTCACGATGCTGCACAGAAATAGGACACATGAAATTTATGGACCACCTTCAAGCTCTGTTCTATTTGACGGTTGCACTGGACATTCAAAGTTGCCATAAAACAAGGGAATATTCTTTCATTAAGCCAAGTAATATTGGACAAGGGCATAATTCTTACCATCACAAAGGAAATCCATGTCTTATTCACGGTCAGGATGATCTCTTTGTTTCGGAAGCATTTTATGAAGTGTCTTGAGGCAGGAAGATCCCTTTGCGGAGTGGTCTCTGGGCTGTTATGCTCCCCTGGAGCAGGTAGCAGTGCCCCTCTGAAAAGTGGTAAATTCCCAAGGTCAATGTAGGAGCACAACGTGTCCTACAGCAGGGATGACTCGTGGCTCCATGCTTGCTGCTAGTGGGGCTGTCAATCTGTAGCAGAGGACTTCCAACGTTAGAGGAGAAACAGGTCTGAAAAAACAGTAATAATTTGTAGAAAACCAACAGAAAAACTGGTCACATCTTCACTGCCCAGCAAGTTGTGGTGCAATGTTTCCCAGGCTGGTTCTGATCTGAGCTGGTGGCATCCCTACAGAGCGGCGTATAGAGGTACCAGCTGAGACCTGGCTCCAGCAGCACCACTTGTGTGGTCCATACCCCTGGCACGGCACCCTGCCCCTCAGCTGGCAACGCCGGGCTGGCATCTCTCTGCTGCATTCCCCAGCACCACTGCAGCACTGAATCGCTCTGCACTTCTTGTATCCACAGTCTTGCTCAGGTCATCCCGGTGTCTTGAAATAACCGGTGTCTCGGTGGACACTGAACCATTCATCACTGTTGTGTGGTTCTGCCCAAGTCATTTTGACCTCCGGAGCTTTTGCTTCCTTCCCATTGTCCAGCTGGCACCTCCAGCTATGAGGATTTTGTGCACAGACTGTCCCTTATACTTGTCTGAAGAGTGTCTAGGGGATATTTCAGTTCAAGCTGTATTCCTGTTAATCTGAATGAATATTCAGGTAAGCAAATGAAAATCATGGCTGAAATCCTTACTTTTGTGCCCTAAGGCCTGTCAGATTTTATTCATATGAGCCATAAAGACAGACATGTCCTTATTGCAAGTTGTATTGACAGAGACTGAAGAGAATGGACTATTGGAGATAAAGAAGTCACTGATGAGTTTTTGTTTTAAAAACCAGAAAGGAATATCTGAAAAACAGATTCACGCAGATTTTTAACAGGTGGGTAGATTCTTGGAGCTAGAAATTCTTTTGAAATCTATCAGAATTCTCCTGAGTTTAAAAAATTGCTCCCTGAGCACTTGATGTAGTAACACTGGTTTCCTGTCAGTTTGTACCTTACAGTTGATTGCAAGCTCCAGTTGGATATTTCAAATGATTGGGGTATGTCTCTTGCTCTTTTGCTTCCTCTTCTAATTTCCTAATCGTGCTGCAGTCTTTACTGGTCAGGACGCGTTTAGTCTTTCTCTTCTACTTGGTCATCTTTTTTTCATGAAACACATGAAACCTTAATTATTTTGCAGAGGACTATGCTGCTATCAGTGAAAACTGGCCACAGGGCTCAAAATTTACCAGGGAGCCCACAGACAGACACACAGACAGCATAATCTCCTGAGCATTGTTTTCTTAGGAAGGCAGCTTAACCATCCTCCCTTAAACCTTTGAATAAAATCACTGTACGGTTCTGTACCATTCCTGGGTTGCTCTTGTCTTCATGTTTCGAAACGAGATTGTGCCATTGCAAAACAAAATGATTTTTATACTAGCATAATTTTCAAATTATAAAGACAAGTACAAATATTTTGCAGAATGCTATTTTGCATATTATTCTTCTGATATTATAGAACCTCTGATGCTACAGGCTCACCCTTAGGCTTGTGGGGAATGTGCAGCATAAAACTTGTATGTGGTGCATATTCTGAGTGCCTGCCTTTTTAGTTTCACAAGAAAGCATTTCTTTTCCACAGAAGGCAGCAGCTTAGTAAGCACCCTGAAGTTAGTGCCATTGCTTTCTGCACAGGTATGCAGGGTTCAGTTTCAACAAGGGAGGAACTGAAATTAGACCTATTCAGAGAAAACCTTGTCAGGCTCACCCAAAAGTGGATGGGAGGTCCCAGTATCCAAGGGTTTTGGCACATACACGGAAAGATACATTACCATTTCGCGTAGTGTGACTTCCCACCTGGCATGTTCAACACCCTGGAGGTTGTTCCAGATTGTACAGAACTGAACGATGTTACCATGTCGTGTGCTCATCACACCTTATGTCAGCGCAAGGGACATTGAGGAGGGCCATTGGGACAACCTGTGGAAGGAGCCAGGCTTCCCTTCCCCGCTGCAGGGCTGCCTAGCTCAGCAAGAGATCTCCCACACGATGCCTTCCCCACGTGCGATGACTTTCCCATGTGCTATGCCTTCCCCACGCTGTTCGCTGCGGCTGGCGCCAGGGATGGGGAGCAGCATCAGGGGCAGGTCAGCTCTGACACGGCTTCTGTGACCACTAGTCTGTAATTTTCATTTGGGGGTGCAGAGAATTACAGCCTTGGAGTTTATTTATTAGAAATTAACATCAAAGTCAGAGTTAGATAATTGCTTAAGGCAAACTAGCTTCTCTACGTGGTACACCAGCCGTCAGCTACTAGTGGGTGAAATCACAAACAGGGTGTACATGCATGCAGGGTGTGCACATACAACCCTCTACTCACAATGGCGATTTTTTCCCTGTGATGACAACTCACCTCAGAGGGAATTTGGGGGAAAATTCTTTTACAGAATCACAGAATTTCAGACACTAATCTGCCTGACATTCTTTTTTATTGTTGTTGTTTATCTTTGGCCACTGAACAAAGAAGAGGAGCGTAGCAAGATAAGGGGCTACTTGAGGCACCAGTAATCTGTCCATGGATCCATCAACAGAATGTAACCAAACATGGGTTTTAATGCCATTTAGGATGTCCTTGGGCATCCTGCCTGCCTCTGGGACTTGTCCTAGGCTTTGTGTGTATTCATTTTGGCTAGACCAGTTTCTTGCTAGATCATGTCAGTGTTTTATGCTTATCTGTTAAAGATGATTTTGTTTACAAAAATATAAGTAAATAACAAAGACTGGATTTGCAGGTATCCTTCACTTAGTTTATGCAAAGCAGCAGACAGATTTTCAGATGCAGAAGCTTTCCATCTGTGATGACTGATGGGTACAAGTTGGTTAAACTTGCAAACATCTGTTGCCTGCAAAATGTTCACTATTGGTAGCTGAAAATTACAGAAACAAAAAAGATGGATGAAAAGTGGGAGATTGTTTACAAGTTGAATGCTAAACAACTTCCCCTTTCACAGGCGTTGCACACTAGCATTCAAAGCCATGCACGAGCTCTTCAGGGTCTCAGGAGCTCCCCATTTTCAAGATATTTCTCTATGACTAAGGCACTTCTTTGAACGGGAGCTGAGAGTCTGACTTCCTTACACAACTCCAGGAGCAGCAATTTTAATGGAAATGTCAACAACCTTCCAATAAAATCTTAGTAAATTTATTAATTTATAACACCATTATAATTTAAATTATGGCTTTTCATAGGTACTGCAAGTATGGCAATTACTCGTATAAGCATATAAGGTTTGATATTATCCTTGGACTTCAGAATACTTGATAGGTAATTTCATAGTTTTTTATCCAGTTCCTTGATGTTGTGCATGTTAGAGCTTTTGTTTGGGTTGTTTTGTTTGGGTTTTTTTGTTTGTTTGTTTTTGTGGGTTGTATTTTTCTTTTCTTCCCCATTACTGATATATTTGGTTTTGGTATTAAGTCTAGTGGAAAGCTGCTTTATGCCCAGACTTTCTAATCATGATATGTTTCCTTAGGTGCAACAGGCCATTGGGCTTGCACGGATCTGTACAACACGTAGTGAGTGTGTGCGTGTGAACCGCAAAGCATGTGGTGCGGAGGTTAGCTCTGTTAGCGTGCTAACCCCAGGGGGGTTGCTGCCTTTGAAACACCAAATGTACTATGCGCCAGCTACCCAGCATGCACTCATGCATTTCTGTCTGGGAAATCACAGTCAGAAATAGTGTAACTGCACCTAATTGGAGACAGTCATCCTGATGTTTCCCATCAAAGCAATGTGGATTTACCGGAGTGACACAAAACGAAATAGCAAGCTCTTACTGTGCAACTCATATTTGCCTTGTTTATTATTAGTAATAGATAGCGGAGGTAATTTTGGATGAACCTGGTTTGCTAAATACAATGAAGAGGTGTGGTATCTTCCATATGAGCTGAGGAAAAGCTGGTTGGCTGCAATCCTGGTGCTATAAGAATGTGCCATTCCCATACACACCCTGGTGCACCATGTCCCCGAGTGCCATCAGGCATCTCCATCTGCGCTGTGAGGTGGTGCACATTGTCCCGCTGTTCTGCCATGAAACCACACAGCTGTGCTGCAAGAAGCAGAGGATTGCACAACCTGTTCAAACCATCTCAGAATTAACAAGCTGTTGGAAAAGTGATACAGGGTAATTAATTATCATGTATCCACATGTTTGCTTATGTTTGCTACATGTTTGCTTTTCTCAGTCTGCCTTCCGGTCTTTGACGGGGAAGGAACCACTCCTAACACAGATGAGAATTTCAGGTCCAAATTCAACTATATGTTGCCATACTTCTGCTCAGGATAAATGAAATAAATCTTCATTTCCCCTCTCCTTGCTCATGAGGTGAGGCCAGCTCCTAACCTAACCAGTCTCCTGTCCCGTGTCTACCCTTCTGTACTTCAGTCTCCTTTGCGGTCCCGTGAATGATGTCCTCTACTCCCACTGGTGTCTTGCATGTCCCTCGGTACCTCCTGTCCCTCATGTTTGCTTTTCATTTCAGTATCCTGTCATGTTTTCTTACCCGCCTGCCCTTTTTCAGCTCTTCAGTCTTTCATAAATTTCTCCTGTTTCTCTGCTTCCACGTGCACCCTTTTCTATTCTGCCTTCATGATCCTCATATGTATTATTTTCTTGCCTCACAGCTGTTTCTTTTCTGTCCACCATACATCTTCACATCCCACCAAGTGCTCGGGCATATCAATACCCCAAGTGAAATCCCAATGTGTTTAGTCATGGATTTTCTTCTACTAAATCAGATTACTGATCTGAAGAAGTAACATTTCAGTGTCATACCATTGGTCCCTTTCTCCAGACTACACTGAAGCTGGCACGGCCTTTTTTAGTTTACAGAGAGGATAAATAGATGTGAGAAAAATGTACATTTGAGAAACTATTGTAATTTTAAAATGGAATCACCAGCTTACTTTTGGGCTTCAGCCCTGGTCCATCAATGAACAGCCCTCATCAGTTCCACTTTTCCAGTAGTGGCAACTTGAAATCACACCAACATTGGAATTAAAATTATATTATCTGGAGCTATTCCTTTCCATTTCAGTCCAGTCAGTCTAGTCTAGCCATTCTATCTACTCTATTCCCTGACCCACGTGTCCTCCTGAAACTCAGTATATTCTTGCTTATAGAAGAGACTATAATGCAACCTGTTGTCTCAGGTCTTTTTTTCTGGATATCAGGCATGTATAGTAGATGTGATTCTGTGATGTTGCTCATAAAACTATTTCCTGCCTGCTTTTCATACACATCCATTTGTGAGTGATTCATCTGAAGCAGAGTAAATTTAGACTTGTGAACTCAGAGGTGTGTTAAAGTTTCTCATGACTATTTTGAATAAATCAGATTTTAAGCACGATTAGATAGATCAAATGAAATATAAACCACAGTATATCAAAACAGGCATTCTACTTGGCTTCGGTGCAACTTCTTTTTAGCAGCTATCCTGTGCAGGTCTTGAGCTATATGCAGACCTACTCAGATTCGTAAGAAAAATTTCAAAGATATCAGACTTCTTCCTAAAAGGATAGAACAAAAGCATAATGCTATTAATAAAAATATCTTTCATTTTAGTAACTACAGCATTAAAAAGCATTGAGACTGCCAAGATAAATAAATGTTTTCAGAAATATGATTTATCTTGTAATTTCTAATTACTGTTACACAAGAACTCTGCAAAACTTGATTAAAAATTATTGTTAATGATTTTCTACTTGAGATTAGCTTTGATTGCATCCCATTCAACTTGTAATTTTCACTGTGCTTGCCTCAGATGTACAATCTTTTAAAGCAAGAAAAAGCCATCTGAATGGATCATCTGAATGCCAGTAACGTGGGAGTTACAGTCATATAAAAAAGGTTTAAGACATTGCCTAAGCTGATTTTTTCTTACATTTTTAAAATTGTTTTACTGACTTAACTGCTTGTGGGGCAATAACTGCAACGATTACTTTTTTCAATAAAGCTACTGAGTAACAAAACTAAGATTTTGCATGGTAGCTCCATGCAGTCCCGGGTGGCTGTGTGATCGTTTCATGGGTGTCAGCCACGCAAGAGTGGAAACCACAGAAAATGCTGGGGTGGGCGGGCAGCTGGAGCTCAACACCGGGTATTTCTCTACTGTCATTTACACCTCTAAGCAAGTCACAAGAAAGGAGAGAGTCTGTCCAGAACAGCACGCAGGACGCTGCTTCGGGGCAGAAGCAGCACAGCAGCTGCAATAACATTTCCACGGCAACACAAATTCTGTATGATATGTTTTCCTATGCCTTGTCTGGTAGTTTGTGTCGCATGACCTGTCATGGTACCTCTTCTAAAAACGCAGTGTCCACTATCGATGGAGTAACTCATGCACATAGTGCTGTTTCAGGAAAGAGCAATGCTGTAATTAAGGGGTTTGGGGCATTCTTAATTGTAGCTGCAGGGCACAAAGCAAAAAATATTTTGTTATTTTCTGCCAGCTTTTCCATGGTTGAAAGTGCTATGTAAGTGGAAAACAAAGACATACAGTAACAACATCCTTAAGAGTGATACCAGGACATGTAAAGATAGTTTGTATTTATATCTGATAAATACATTAGCAGAGGGACTATGTCGTGCTTTTATTTGGAGTTTTGATTTAGAAGGAACCTTGAATAAGGGAATGTTTGTGCCTGTGACTACTAGTTGGAAGTGAAGAAATCATAAAACAAGTTAGCATGAGGTTAATAAAATAATTGTAGCATAAATATGATAGTTTATTATGGGAATAGAGCCAGGAGAAGTAATAACAATAGCAGAGCCTTCTCCACTTCCAAACCAGTCAGCAGG
>KL276294.1:41851-70255 GCA_000699545.1 Podiceps cristatus
CTGAGGGGAGCAAGGATGACGGGGGCATCGGGAGGGGTGAGGATGGGCGTTGTATCCGACGTGGTCTCTTCAGCCTCACTCTCCACACTCTCCAAGCTCTCGCTGACAGAGGGGATGATCTGCACCACCTTCTCCTGGAAGTGCACTTGCTTGCGTGGGGCTGGCAGGGCTGCTGGTGGGGCAGGAGCTACTGGGGCCAGGCTCCTGTCCTTGCTGCCCTTCAGGATGCTCTTCATGTGGCCCAGCAGCGAGCGGTGCTGCTCCCTCTGGGCCTCGTGGAAGGTATAGGTCTGCTCAGTGTCGCCAGCGATGGTTGGAGCTGCCACAGTGGCTGAAGGGTCCACGTACTGGCCCGTCTGGGGATGTGTCTCTTTGTGCCCTGGGCTCTTCCTTCTCTTGCTCAGCAGAAAGTAGGCCAGGGCGGTGAGCACCAGCATGGACCCTGGGGAGAAGGA
Source organism: Podiceps cristatus (assembly GCA_000699545.1). Classification (NCBI taxonomy): domain Eukaryota; kingdom Metazoa; phylum Chordata; class Aves; order Podicipediformes; family Podicipedidae; genus Podiceps; species Podiceps cristatus. The sequence continues at coordinate 42,307 of KL276294.1, forward strand.
CATGTTGGCCGAGGGCTGGGGTAAAGCAAAGATTGCACCAAGCAGTGCTTGGTCTAGCTAGCTTAGCCACATCTGCAACCGGTCCAGCACCCCGCGCGTCCCCACCCTCTCTGGCCCCCGACAGACCATGCTCCTTTTCCATCTGCACCACACTCCACCCCAGCACAGGCTCCTCACCAGGGATGGTGACATGCCAGACGAGGACGGGATGCAGGAAGCAAGCCACAGAGAGCAGCGTGTACCCCAGGAATTTCTGGAAGCTCCCTGGGCATCTAGCTCGCTTCCAGCAGGCCTGGGCCAGGGAGTCAGGCTCATATCTGGAAAAAGAAACAGAGGTCCTTGTGGGATGCGGCACCAAGCACATGGCAAGAAGATTTGGACCTAAACATCACCCATCTAGATGTGGGGATCCTCACTCTCTTTTTCCAGGAAACTGGTGTGTTGGTCAGGGAAGGTAAGCAAATCCTGAGCCTCTCCCATGGGGAGAAGAGGCCAGGGGCTACATCTGCCAGAGGTCAGCATCTCAGGCCATGTCTCCTTGGTGTGTTTTCCCACTTGGCCACTAGTGAAGTGCCTGTTAGCTGGAGTAAGGTGTTGCCTCTAAGCTATCCAGGCTTTTGAGTTTATGCTAAAAGACAGCAGAAGTGCTCAGCCCCTGAGAAGTGCATAAAGATTTTCCATATTTTAACTTTAACTTCTGCACTGTCTTTGGGAGGGATCTGCAGCTTACCCTAGGGATCTGGCTCTTCCCTCAGCCCCAGACCCTTGCAGGGCTTCATACTGTGTGTTAAGCAGATTTTGCAGACCAGGGTTTGTCAGGCTGATGCTCAGCAAATTATGGCACAAGCTTGGGTTAAAACACAGGTTTAGTTGGCTGTGGACATGGCCCCACTTACCTCCCCCTTGCCTGAATGCACTTCCCATGGCAGTAGGGGCAGGACCTTTGGTCTGGCACTTGCAGCACAGCTAGGTCTGGTGTTGCCTGCAAGGGGCAAGTTGCCTTAGGGAGGTCCCACCAAGGCTGGAGAAGACTGGACAGGGTCTACTCACGTGAAGCACATCTCCAGGAACAAACTGATAAAGAAGAAGCCTTCACAGACAGTAACTGCAACCCCTGAAAAACTGAAAGGTGGAGCTGTCAGGAGGGCAGATCTGGGCTTGAGTATGCTCTCCAGATGGCAGAAAAGGCGTAGAGGGCCAGGGTTTACTATCCAGTTCACAACAGAGTCTATGTCCTGGGGTCTGAACACCCTCTGCTTGGCTGATTTGTGGAGGAGAGCTCAAAGCCCTTCTGTCCCCGGGGGGTCAACTTGCAGCCAGTGTCACCTCTGGTCTGCCTGAATCTGCAGTAGCATGGGTGATGCAGTAGCATCCCTTTCTCTAACAGAAATAGCTTACTTATCTGAAACCTAGAGATGGAGTTCTGAATTCCCCAAAGCCTCGGGCACTGCTCCCTGATGCTGTTGCAGTCTAGTCTGGTGCTAAGTATGGTGGAGGGCTTGAACGTGTCACCCCCACCAGCTCTGACTTCAAGGGCAGAAATACTCACAGTAGATAGAAAGCCAGGCTTTTGAACTGTCCTCGCTGCAGAGTTTCTACACCCACACCGATCAGCACTAGAAAGAGAAGGCAGGGAAGATGCTGACTGCAGGGTTAGTTCCAGACTCTCCGGTGCCCCATCAGCTCCCTGGGATCGATGTCCCGGTTTCCCCAGGGGCTGGCGAGGCAGCTCCTCCCATGCTGTGCAGCACATTAGGACTGCCAGCAGCAGTGATTCATGCTGACACACCAACCCAAGGGGTCAGAGCTGACTGCTGGCCTTGACATACAGCCCAGAAACCCATCCCAGCTGCATCCCTGTCACGGCAGCCTTGCCTCTGCGTGGGCTGGGAGAAGTGCTCTGAGCATGCCAGGTGGCCTTGGACAGCTGGAGGAGGTGAGCAGTGCTGTCCTGTGTCCCTCCCACCTCCTGCCATGCCGCCCCATCACAGCTGCCACAGGGTCTTCCCTCCCACTGCCACATCCACCTCTGCCCCTCCTGGACCTGGGGCCTCTCTGCCCATGACCCCCAGTGCCCACCAGCCTCTCTCCCCTCCTCTTCCCTCCTGGCTCGCCCAGGCCTGCTGTACCCAACACACGGCTGCAGGGGAGCAGAAACTGTGCCAGCTGCCTTCACAAAGGACTGTAGCCATGGCATTGAGATCCTTTGCTAGCCAAACAGAAAAACATATAACAGGAGCAGGCAGATTAAAAACAGGGAATGAACGTCCCCTCGGTGCCCCAGTGAGCATGGCACACTGGGGAGTCAGTTTAAGGGGGATTAAGAGTATTAGCAAGGCTAAAATCTTCTCTGGGCTGGTCATTGGGGGCCAATAGCCTCAGGGGATGGAAAATTTCCCTCAATATCCTTCAGTTCCCCACAAGACTATTTCCAAAATGGAGCAGAAACAAAGTGCCTCACACCAGCTGCAGCAAGTTGGTTGGTCCGCAACTGGCTGGTCATGGTGCAGAAGAGCCAGCAGTGTGGGACTGCGCAGAGCCCATGTCTCGTGGTCAGGGCATTGATCTAGGCAGTCACCCCACTCCTGCCTGTGCTTCAGGTCTCCACATCTCAGCGAGCGGTCCCTGTCCATCCACTGGTGCCCAGGAAGTTCACCACTGGTCCTGCTCAATGAACGTTGGCCAAGGCTTGAGGTGCCAGTTGGTTTCATTTACCTGAGCTGTGGTTTGCCCTGGCTGGAGAAGGGTACCGGTCTCCCAAACGGGGATGCAGACCAGTGTCCATTGAGCATGCGGGGTGTGTCAATGCCGGGGGTCTGTGCCTGAGCACACAGCTCCCCACTCCGGCTGAACCAAGCACCTCGGTGGTCACCTGCAGCTGCTGGCCCCTGCCAGATGGGGAACGCATGGACCCCACATGCCTCCCTCCTCCCTGGGGGCTGCCTCTCCAGCCCCGAGCAGAGGCTCGGGGAAATCAGTCTCATCAGAGGGCTGGAAAGCTGTGTGAGCTGTGTAATCCTACACACAAAGTATTGTTCTTTGCTATCTTATGACTGAGAAGCCTTCTTTATAATCTTCCTTATAAATGCAGGATTCATTCTTTCATCCATTCATTCCCTGCAGATGAATGTAAAATCCAACAGCTCGGTTGTTACGCTCGAGTCTCTGCCCTGGATGGGGAGGTTTCCTGATTTTGCACAGCTTCTGCTTTATCCACAAAGCTGTTCAGATGAAGAATCTGCAAGAAGCGAAGGGCTGTTTCCGAGGTGTTTGTTTGGACTAGTTGCTGCCTTGATTTGGATCTTACCCAAACCATGTGGCTAAAGGCACATGATTAGGAATTAAATGGTTGAAAGCATGACAATTAAGAAATAAGTAAAGACTCTCTCCCTAGATGCAGAAATCACAAGGCCTAAAATCTCTTAGATACAGACATGTCCCAGGCACTGCAGCGAATTGTGGGGCTGTTTGATCACTCTTCACTAACTCTCCATGGGGCTCTGGCGACGGCAGGGCTGTCTGATTTCTCACACACAGAAACCCCGTAGCCCCACCATTGCAGACAGCCACCACACTCCAAGATGCTGGGGGAAGGGGAGGTTTATATTATGTGGGTAACCTTCTGTGTTTTCAGACAGCTTATGGAGCTGGCCAGCCATCCTCAGAATCAATTAGTGAGGCTGATGCACTCTCCTCTCCCTTTCATTTATTTTTTTTTCCCAAACAAAACCCATGGGGTTCTCTTCTGCATGGTTTCCATTTCATGGAAAAACCTCATACACCTCATCAGGCACTAAACACTGCATCAAGCTGTTTTCTTACTCCATTGAGACACACAGAGGAATAAAATGCAGGCACCTCCCATTCCTTCACTGGCCTTTTGGGAAAGTCAGGTGATACTGGGAATGCATCAGAGCTGTGGAAAAGCACAGAAATCAGTAGTGCAGCTGTGTATGCTCTGTGGTGCTCAACAGAGAGATGACTGCACTGCTCATTTCAAGAAGAACTACAGAAAGAGGTGCAGATGATGCAAAATGATGAAAAGAAAACAAGCAGGAGAGGTTATATTCCACTGAGACACTTTCAAATTGTAAGCTACTTTCAATTTTGCTGTTTTAGCTTTTCCCATGACAATGAGCTCATGTTTTCTCCCAGGAAAGTCTCTATGAGTTTCCCTGGAGCTTTAAGAGAGAGTATGACCAGAAAGGAGTTCATGTGGGCCCAAGGGGGATGGAGAAGGGAAGAGATTTACATTTGCTGGTTAAAGCTGTGTCCCAGCTCCTATCTGTTGTTGAACTCATCATGATGTGCACTTATCTACTGGGAGTTTATACAAACTCAGAGACTCCAATCTCTGCCTGTTATCAGTCCTTTAGAGCACATTCCAGAGCACAGCCTCCAGCGTCCCAGCTGGGCTTCAGGTGTCCTTGTGGACCTGTGCTCTCTTCAGCTGACCTATGTGCTTTTTACTTTGCCCCTGACCTGAGCAAAGTATCTCTCAGGGTTCTCTGCAGCTGATAAAGGAAATGCAAATGTAGGAGGGCCTGCTGCGACCTCCTCTACAATGTCTGAATTCCAAAATTCCTGGGGGTCTGACATAGGAACCACAGGCACCACCTCAAGTCACCTCTCATCAGGAACTTCTGGTTCAAGCCTCCAATCTTTAGCCAAATCAGGCACTTTGATCTCTGCTTTGCTGATGGGGAAACTGAGGCAGAGACTGCTACCTGTCCTGTCCCATCTTGTAACAGCGAGCCAGCAGCAGTGCCAGAGTGAACCCCTGCGCCCTCCGTGTTAGCTGTTTCCCCACTTCCCATCCAGAGATGCCCCATGTAAGAGGGTTATTCACCACAGTTCAGTCCTTCTGGGTGAGATGCTGTGCCTGAGACAGCTGGCTTGAAACACCTGTGTTTCACCAGAAACCAAGCACTCAGATCTGTCACCAGACCCAGAGGACATTGGTCCCAAGCAGCCCCTGGCAGCAGGTGAGAGGATGCAACTACCCAGGTGAGTGAATTTATGATGTTTGCACTGCAGCTATAACCTGAACTGCTTCCTGAGCCGGCTCCCTGACGGGTTGCTGGAGAGGCAGAGCAGCCCTTTGGCAGTAGCTGTGCCACCATGGCTGGGGCCTCTCCATCCTGCCTGGCACAGAACACCTCACCCTGCACAGCACAAGGAGTTCCTCCTTCATTTTCACATCCCACAGAGCAGCCTGGTAGTTTTGTGAAGCCACGAGGATTTTGCTTTTTAGTCTCATTCACATCTTGCCTGTGCAAAATGTCTTGTCTGTTTTACAAGAATATAATTTAGTTTTCTTTTCCATTTGTGTTTTAGCTTGTCCTCAGCCCTACTGAGTGCTGTCTCTTTCTTTCTGATGTCTCACTGTGCCTCCCACAGCATTTAGAAAGAGCCTTGCCAGGCACCCAGTGCTCTCCCTCCCTGGGTCCCAAAGCAAAAGTGAGCAAGTTTCCTCATCCCCCTCGTAGGATGGGGCAGTGGCTGCTCCTGGCCAACAGCAGGGAGGCAGCTCACAGGTCCCAACACCCACTCAGTGGCTTTTAGTGCCCAAGAAAAAGAGAGCTCACTCTTACCTGCTGCGGTGGAGATGCCCAGCAATCGGCAGCTGTACTCTAGGGCACTCCAAAGCGCCTTGTGTCGCATGGTGAAGAGATGAAGGCTGCGGTGCCGACCAGGCAGAAGCTCCCTCCTCAGAGCTCCCACCTCACACGCAGCCCAGCAGCTCCCCGCCGCAGGCAGAGCCTCCTGCGCCCAGGACCCAGTCACCTTCCCGAAGGAAAGGGCAGTGCCTGCAGGACTGGCCGCCTCCGCCGGGGCCTCCCAGGGGAGGGTGGTCGAAGAGCGAGCTGCCTCCACAGAGAACCGGTCAGCACTGCTTCCCGCTGGGCTGCCGAGGCTTGGCCTTTTCCTGCTTCCTTGCCGCTTGCTCGTGTTGCCCTCCCAGTGGTGATTAATGATTGGTAAGGGGGGGTGCAGCTTTGGGAGCATTTGCACCCGGGGTGCGCGGCCTTTCCAGCTCCCGAGGAGGAGGCTCTGGAAGCCCAAGCTGATTAAATGCATGTGAAGTCATTAGTGCTGTGCAGCTCCCGGCAGGTTAACCATTTGTGAGGATGGCGGTGTTTGCTCTTGGCAAGACAATGGCAGGTTTCTGGCAGGTCAGGGGGCTCCCAGGGCACCCCAGCCCCACTGCCTCCTGCAGCTGAGACCCCCGCCAGGGCTGCTGCCCCCCATGCAGGTTGTGCCAGGCTCTGACTAGTACGGCTTGGGCAGCATCTGGGCTGGTGTGCAACGGCAGGAGCAAGGAGATCAGATCTATTCCCAAGGGTCCTACAGACCCAGGCCGGCCACAGCAGGAGAGATGTGTGTTTCTCTTCATGGGAACCTCAGTGAAACGTATTTCTGTGTTGTGGTCACCAGAGCTATTTGAATGGCACCAGGGTCGCACAAGTGTCCTGAGATGGGGAACAGGGTGCAGAGGTACTCCGATCTCTTTGCATTGGATTTGGTGGGCAGCTTGGGGTTCCCAGCGTGTCTCTGCAGGACCCAGTGCCTCTGGAAAGGGGCAGCCCTAGACATGTCTGAAGGCTAAGATGGGGCAGCGCTGGGCTGCTCTGGACCCCAGCCCCACATCCCTCTGTGCGTGAACATGGTGCGTCTCACCAGAGGTCACCGATTCGATCCCACCTGCGGCTGGCCGGGGAAGAGGCGGTGTCGACAGAGGTGCCTGGTCATTGCGGACCCGGCGGCAGAGCTGTGGGAGCAGCAGCACTGTCCCGGCGGGCAGCACGGGCATCTGGTGCCTGCGGGGCCATGGGATCACGGGTCAGTGAGCTCACCTCGTGCTGCGGCTGGTGTCGGGCAAGTCGCTGCAGCCTCTGCCCCTCGCTGCGCTTGCGGTGAAGCTGGCAGCGGTGCGGGAAGGGGCTGGGTGAATCACGCTCAGCTCATGAACAGGCAGCGCTGCGGGGAGGCGGCAACCAGCCCAGCCTGTCTCCTGTGATCCCTTCTCACCTGCCTGAGACCACAAAGCTGAACCTGGCCACTGTGTGTTGTACAGACACACCCCAGGGGTAGAGCCGACCTGGTCCAAGGGCACAGCGACAGCTTTTCTTCTACAGGATCTTGGTCTGCATTTCAGGATGGGGTTTTCCCAGGACAGCCTAATGCCTGGGCTCATGAAATATGTCCCTAATTCCTGTAAATAACTGCAGATAGTGATTTTCTGACCACCTACAAGACGATGGGTGGCAGGGATTTTACCACCTTGCTGGCAGCAGGCGGTGCTGACAAGGTCTGGGGGCACAGCACATTTTCCCTGTGAAAAATGGAAAAGCCTGGCAGAGAAGGGCTTCCAGAGCATCTTGAGGGGCAGTGCTGAAGGGTGCAGACCCAAAACGCCTCTTTGCCTTGCAGCACTGGCACTGCCTTTGGGTGTTCCCATTTCCTCTTGTCCTCCCGCACCACCGTGGGTGTTTGAAGGAACTACGGGTTTTTCACAACTGATGACTCAGCAGTGTGTCAAAACTTCCTTTTCAAGAGCGACAGAGAGAGGGAAATGGAGCACGCCAGTGGGAAAGGTCACGCAAAGGCTGGGGAGGAGCCCAGCCGGGCACCTGCCGCCCGGCCCGCTGCAGCTGGGCACGGCCTCGTAGATCCCCGTGCCCTCACACGGTGCAAGGCTCCAGGAGCACCCTCTGATTCCAGGAATCACCAAACTGGCTTAAGAGCCCTGAGGTCAAGCAAACAGTCTGGGTGCCTTTTTTCCTTACTGCCTTGGGTTTTTTTTTAACATTGATGTATTGAATTTCAAGTGTTTCTTTATGAACATGAAAGCTAGAAAACTACTTAAAAAGCAAATAGATTAAAGGAAGACCTAAGAGTCTTCCAGAATCACTTAGAGCCATGATCTTAGGCTTGAAGAAAAGCATCAAATGCCACATTGCAACCCTGAACACTGCCAGCACCCACCCTTCAGCGGCAGCCAGCACCCCCCAATGCAGCAAGCTGCTGCCTCCTCCCATGGTGGGGGTCCCCATTGCCAACATGGGCAGTGCACCGCGCTGGGCTGTTACTCTGGAGATCTTGTAAAACTGCACTGAGCTCTCACCCAGAAACTAAATGACTTTGTCTAAGTGCCCTTGACAGCAATGTTTCCTTTCTGGAGAGCAACAAGCCCCAGGGTTTGAAATAAATGTAAATTTATGGGTGGGGGTGGGGTTGGAGGAACAGAATCTATTTGAGAAAAGATAGAGTAATATGTTAACAATTTAAACCTCCTTCTCCCTCCCATGTTCCCTTAGCTATTGTCCAACCTCCATTGTCTGAGTGGGCCTACATCAGCCTTCCTGAGGGTCCTTGTCCCCTGCCTGGGGAGACCCTTGGCTGGGGTAACCCTCCACCCACTATTCACCGGTGCATCGGTGCTTCTCCCACTCCAGTGCCTAGGAGGGGAGCACAGAGTGAGCAGGACAGGTATCCTCAGGCTTGCTTTGTAGCAGCAAAGCTGTCCTTTATCAGCTCCTTCCTTCCATTTAGGAACTTTTTGGCTGGTACTCCTACAAAGCAACTTCACAAGAACCTGATTTTTCTTGGTAGAGGGGTCCCTTCTCATTCTGCCTCTGTTTAAGTGCCGAGATGATATCCTCAATGGAACTGTGAGCCATTTAAGTGGGTTTGGTGAAGTTTTTAGGAGTGAGTTTGTGCAGTCAGAAGAGGACTGAGAACTTATGACCTTAGAGGGATTTAATAGCCTGTAACCAACACTACAAAACCTATGCACCAGCACAGCCTGTTCTGGGACGTATAATAGCAGTGGTCCCCACTGCACATTAAGGCACTTCCCTTGCACAGAGGCTTGCCATTTGCACTTTGGCTGCCAGCCAGCATTCACATTTACAGGCTGCTTCCAGTGATATACGGCTCGATTTGAGAGGATTTTATTTCAGTATTAGGGTTTCATGGTGATGTTAGTCCTCATCTTCATCACTCCCTCCTCACACTTTGCTTGAGCCATTTTGCTGTGGCACGGTCTCTGTGGCCGTTCTTCTGTGACCAAGGCCACAGTGCAGCAGCCGCGCCGAGTGGCCGCCCTTGGAAGGCCATGGGGAAGCAGCACACCCCTCATGCCTTGCCTCTGCGAAACGGTGATGCTGCAAGAGCACTGCGGTGAGCTGAGATTCCCGTCACAGGGTGTAGGGCACCACAAGCCATGTTCTGGCAGAAACCTATGGGAACATGCTTGACTTAGCTATTTTCACTCCCTGTCCATCGTGTAAAAACAGTTCCCAAACTACCTTGCACAACGCTGTAGAAATTTGTTTCTGCTATTTCCCCCTCTCCTTTTACTAAGCCTTCAGCTATCACCACCACATCAAGCAGCCTTGCTTGGCAGCCTCTGAGCAGTAGCAGCGGAGGTGGGATCTCCTTCCACCAATGTGTCCATCTGAGATAGACTGACACCAACGCTCTCCCTTGGCTGCCAAAGGGCAGGCAGCCAGCAGGCAGCTGCCCAGAACCTTTGCAGTGGTGCCATGTGCTGCATCCCTGTGCCCTCCTCCCACCAGGTCACCCATCATGGACAGGAAACGCATTTTCATGGCAGCTGGCTGATGGTAGATGGACTTGGTTGGTTGGAAACACCGATGAATTGCAGCTGTGGGTTCACTGAGTACAAGCATCTCCCTGCAGTCAGCGGGAGTGTTGCTCTGCCTTGTATTATCAGTGATCCACAGTTTTCGAAATCAGTCTGAATGAATTGAGACCATCCCAAGGCGAGCTTGGTGGACCTCCCTCCTCTCCTGGGGCAGGGAAAAAACATGGCACTATGGTAACTGAAGTGACATAAACACCAGAGTTGGAGAGAAACCCTTAAGCGTGCCCTCTCTTCCTCTGCTGTAAGTCCTAAATCATGCTCTCTGGAGTCTCCAAACCCGAGGCAGCGCTGCAAGCCATGCTGGGGGTGCTGGGAGGGGACAGCAGGATCCCACCACTGCACCACCAGCCCGGCTGCTCCCTGCAACGGGCAGGCTGTAGCTGGCTCACTACAAGGCGGTGATGAAAGGGCACCATAAAGTTTTACTGTCTGAACAAGAAGAGCATGACAAGCACCACATGGATCTGAAGGGGGCTGGGGAGAGCCCAGAGTTCTCAGGCTAAGTTCAAGGCAAAAGCTCAAGGTTAAGCCCCAAGGAAGTGAATGTTTCCAATCTTGCCGCTTGTGCTCAGCTGCCTGTGAAGTTTCTTTGCTGACAGCAGAGTGTGAGCGATTGGGAGGGCTGAGACAGGAGTGGGGCTGGGAGCTGCAAAGTGCTGTGGAGGCGGCAAAGGCCTGATAGGGACAGGGCAGCTCCCCCAAACTAACGAGAGTGATGCCAGCCAGCAGGATGCACAAGCCGCCTGTCCAGGGAGCTGCCAGGGACATGGCTGCCATCAGGGATGCTCCCGGTGCACCCAGCAGCGGGCTGCTCTGCGTCGCAGGCACGAGCCCTCTCCAGTGAGGCTGCCTCCGCCGTGCCGAGGGGCAACACAGCAAAAGAGCCGGTCTCCACCATCTCTCTGCTCAGTCCTTGCCTCCACTGAGGGGGGCAAAGGGGAAGCCTCAGGATGATGGGGTTGCTGCGGCGTGCCTGGGGCAGAGGGAGCAGAGCTCAGTGCTGGGCTTGGGGGGCCGGGGGGCAGGCCTCATCTGTCTTTTTGGGGAATCTCTGGTCTTCAGGAGCCTGATCTTGGCTCTCAGGTGGATGACAGGAGATCTTGGCATGTAAAGAAGGAAAGAAGACATGAAGGAAGCTGCATATGTGATCTTGAAGCATGGCTACGCCCTGTGCAAGTCCCTACATGTCCTCTATATGCCTGCCGTCCCTTGGTTTCCTTCCTTTCTTGCAGGAGTGAGGGCTTGGTCAGACTCCTGTGCTGTGAGCTGCTCCCATTTCCAGATGGAAAAGTCTGTGCTGAGGATCATTTACTGCAATATAGACGTAGCTTCTGATCTGGATGTGAAGGCCATGGATTTCAGCCCCATGGGATGATATGATTCATGTGAGCACACATCCACTTTTCCCACTGGCACTGAGAAATTCCTCACCCCACAAGAAGTCCCATGGGACTGGATTGATCAAACAGGGAGGTGAATAAGGGGGTGAAAGACCCATCTCCACCTTTAATAATAACTTTTTTTTTTTTTTTTCCTAAAAGTGGGCTGTAGTAAAAGCAGTTCTGGTGAGGCCACCCCTTGAGTCCTGTGCTCAGTTTGGGGCCCCTCACTGCAAGAAGGACACTGAGGTGCTAGAGCGTGTCCAGAGGAGGGCAACGAAACTGGTGAAGGGTCTAGAGCACAAGTCCTGTGAGCAGTGGCTGAGGGAACCAGGGTTGTTCAGCCTGGAGAAAAGGAGGCTAAGGGGAGACCTTATTGCTCTTTACAACTACCTGAAAAGTGGTTTAGATTGGATATTAGGAAACATCACTGAAAGGGTTGTCAGGCTCTGGAACAGGCTGCCCAGGGAAGTGGTGGAGTCAGCATCCCTGGAGATGCTTAGAAGACAGGTAGATGTGGTGCTTAGGGACAGGTTTAGTAGTGGACTTGTCAGTGATAGGTTAATGATTGGACTCGATGATCTTAAAGGCCTCTTCCAACCTAAACAACTCTATCATTCTATGATAAGTCCAGCCCCGCAGCACAGGTCAAAAGAAAGCACAGAGCCCAGGAGGTACCAAAAAGGAGCAGTGCAGAGGCAGAAAAAACACCCATGAGATACTCCAGAGCAGCCTCAGCCTACTTGTATGTAGCTGAAGAAGGGATGAAATCAATCAGAGATATTCTCTCTGAATCAGCAGTTCAGCTGTTGTTGGGACCCCTGAATAAAGACTGTAGCCTGCTCCCCAGGCCAGCCAACTCCTGTCTTCATAGCAGCCAGTGCATACAAGCTCTGGGCTGTCACACCAGGAAGTGTTTGAACTGCTGGCCAAGCTGTCTAAGGACCCATCTTCCAAATTCTTCATCCCTTCCACCCCCCACCCCCTACATAAACATTGCTAATATGAGCTGTCACCCGGGGAGACAGCAACTCGGAGCAGCAGTGCAGGAGCCACGTGCGGGGGTGAGAGGGCATTCGCAAGGGGCTGCTTTCCCTAGAGAAGTGTGACATGTTATTCCGTACTGTATATGCAGGCTGACTCTCGTCACTGAGACCTGACGACATTGCCAACAGGAGCACTATGTCAATATAACGTAAACGCTCTTAGTTTTTCTATTGCAGTGACTAAATTTCATTTTAAATGGGGAAACTGAGGCAGAGTGGTGCCTTGATCCAGACAGTATCACACAGCATGTCAGCAGCACAGCCCACTCGAGCGAGGATGCTGAATCTTGTCTGCCTGTCAATGAGTCTGCACATACCTTGTGAGATCTGGTAGTAGCTCTCAATCAAGAAAGTCAGCTAAACTCTCACTTAAATGAACATGATTCATTCACAGGATTCAGAATAAATACTAAAAGTTGTGCTGATGTTGTGTGATGATGAAGAGTGAGATCCAGCTCTGTGTGGAGCAGTTGTGTAACAAGACCAATATACCACCTTACAACCACAGAGAAAGAGTGATGTTTTACTAATTCCTGTACAGAAAGGAATTGCCACCACAAGCGGAAATGCAGTAGTATAAAAGGAGTCCACAAAGGGATCAAATATTCATGTGCAGGCTCTTGGTCTTGACTATATTTCATAAGAATGGATGGAGGAGGAGTATTTCATCAGCTAGCAGGAGGAGGGAGTGCTAGTAACTCTCAGTATAAACAAGCTCTGTGCATGAGGGTTCAGCCCACAGACATTTATCCATCCATCAAAACCATTTGACTTTTTGCCCTCTTTTTTTGGCAAAGGGGACTGGTAACTTCTCCCTGCGTGGGAGCAAACAAGGTGTGCACAGAAGTGATTGATTCACCTGGTGATTGAGATGTACTTCAAACAGCCTGCTTGCTGCATTTTGAGGCCCAGTGAGCAATTTATAGAAGAGTTTATGCAGATAAATAACCAGAGAGATTTATGTGAAACAACACAAAACACATGGTTTTGGCTGCAGAGATGTAGAAATGCTCAAGTACTTGCAAGCTGTGTAGCAGAGGTTATTTATGAAAATGTTCCCATTCAGTAGAATTTACTCTGGGGCTTCATTTTACTTGGCATTGCCTCCAAAAGGCCACAAAGAAAACATGCAAAGCAGCATCCATCACCTCTTTTACTATGTTGTCTAAAAAGGTTTCAAGAGTATAGGTTTAAAACAAGGACATTTGTCACATCACCCCGAGCTGGGGCTGGGAATAGAAAGAGTCTGAGACCGAAGAGAAGCAGCAGCAAAGGAGACAGACCTCCTAGAGATGGGGGTCAGATGAGGTTGGATGAGTCCCTGGAGAGACCCCAAACACCAACTCTCTGTCCCCCAACCTAGGCACCGGGCACTGGGTCAGAAAAGAGGGACTTCCTCTACACACTCTGTGACCCTGCCACGGCTAGTGTGATTTGGAAGGAGAGGTGGCGGCTGTCCTGGCCTCAGATGGAAATCTGGGGTACAAACTTGAATTTACCTGCCACATCAGATATCCGGGGGTGAGTCTGTGGGTCTGGGCAGAAGTTTCTGGCCACGTATTATGTTTTCCTGGCTTGGGCATCCCCTGCGATTCTGGGTACCACTGGCTGTGCTGTACCTCACTTTGCACTGAGGGCCAGTTCCTGAACCTGGCGTGGGCTCTTCTGTTCCTAAAAAGGCTCCGTGCTGTGTCAGTGTGACAGCGAGCCAGAGCTTAAGTGTGCTCTCACTGCTGTCCCACTCTGTGAGCTCACCCTCTCAGGTGGCCGCATGCCCTGGACCACCTTCCTGCTGCCCTTTTGCACCCATGGGGAGGCAGAGAGGACTGTATCAGAGCCGGCAGCTCGATGAACACCTCTTCAGTCAGAAGAGACTCACCGTGGGGCGGGTAGCGAAGTCACCCTCTAACCTAGCAGAGGGTGCGCACCAGGGAGCTCGCAGTTCGCACAGCCCGTCCCACCACACTGCGCGCAGCCCCCAGCACATCCGCTCGCTTGACAGGGGGTCAGGTCCCCCGCCGCCATGGGACATTGCACAGGAGACGGAGAGGCAGCTGTCTGGCAGTCTTCTCCCGGACTGCCCCCCGACCTATTTTTCCAGTCTGAGCTGCTTCTCTTTCAGGGAGGAACAACAAGGGAGTCGCTCAAACAAACGATTCTCAACAGGCCCAGAGCTGAGCCCATACGGTGTGAACCTTGGTCAACACTGATGTATACATATACCAGCAACAGTAAAGCTGGAGAAATCCTCCCCTTCTGGTTGCATACCACTCATCCATAAAAATTCCTCCCTACATGTCCTCCTGTCCCCTGACCCTCTTTCCCCCAGGTCTCCACCTAATGCTGGAGGCAGATCCTAGCACTGCCAGTAACTGGCATTTCTCACCCTCGGTAGAGAAAAAGATCATCTGTTTTAAGAAGTTGTGACTGCTCCTAAATCCTAGGTTCCCTTTCTCTGTGCAGGAGTGCAGGGTTTGGGATTTGCTTGGCAATCTGCCTTCTCATCCATGGGAAAGACCCCCTGCCCTCATGTATGCTCACCACATGGGCCATTTTATTTACATAGCTGGGTTCACACATTTATATTTAGTATGTTTGAGAGGCCACCACAGACTTAATAAGCTAAAAAAGAAGATGGAAGAAGATGCATGAAGGCTAGGGAGGCGGGATATGAGTGAAAACTGAGGAGGCTGGAGGTAACTCCAGGGCTTGCTTGGCTGTGTGGCCATGAATGTTGGTGTCTCCTGCTGCGGGAAAAAAGGGCCAGAAGTTGAAATCACCTTTGAATGTGAACTTGGGTCAGATTCAGGCCCTTCTTTAAATATTCTCTCAGGGGAAGCTGCACTTGAATGCGACTTGGCTTTGCCCTGCCCAGCAATTGCAAAAACATCTCAGTTTCATCCATCTGGTCTTAAAAGATGTCTCTAAATATGTCTATATAGAAACAATCTTATACTGATTTTATCATTTTTGCTTATCATGTAAATTTGACCAGAGTCAGGCCTGAGGTTTCTAGATGCAGTGCTTTAAGTCAGGCCTCTTGTCATGTCAGGAGATGTGCTGCTGCTCTCTCAGTGCAAACCCCCCCAGAAGGAGAAACCATGCGACGACAGTTGGGAGCTGATTATGCATTCCTCTTCCTCCCACATGCCTCGTGTCTGGTATGCATTTGTCGTCTTTGGTTTACTAGAAACACGCTGTGGGGCAGCATTTGCTTTTCAGTTGGGAATACTTATTAAAAATGAAACATTAGACGGGACCATTGCTCAGTCGTCGCGGGCATGGTGCAGCTGCTGGGTTACCCTCGCCGCTTGCCAGCACCGTGATGCCCACTGAGGACAGCAGGGGAAAGATCTGGTCTGCTCATGGGCAGCAGGGTTGAGTTTGAGGAATGGCTTCAGGCCAGGTTTTGGTGCCAAATAGGAAGTAACTTGTCACAGATTTGCCTTTGTCTTCTTCACAGGAAATGTTTGTGTAAAGTTGGTCAAAACAAACATTACAAATAGCATTTATTATTCAGAAATTCTCAGCTGAGATCAGATGGGAGGTGGACAGACTTCAGCAGAGGATCTTCTGTGAATGTGGACCTGCTGGGCTTGTGTTAGGGCTCACTTTATTTTCAAATTAAAATTGCAGCAAAAAACAGAATAAAATCTGCAAAGATGCATGAAATTTTCTTAATCTCTTTCTCCAACTCTACCTCATGATTTTCTAATTATATACAGCCTTTTCAAAATAAAGATTAAATAAAAAAAATTCAGCCCGTGGATTGTTAACAAGCTCTTTGCTTAGGCTGTCTCCTCTCTGCTGCTGACTATTTGGGGGATGTCACAAACCAGCTAGCATTGCCTTGTTTCTGGATGGCAACTATTTAGAAAGCAGAAGCATTCTTGTTAATTTAAAGCAGAAAGTTATTATAACTTGCTTTGAGGTACAAACCCTTTGACAAATTGCTCTTGTTAAAAAGAAAGCAATGTTTCAGTCACATTGTTATGCAATCAGACCACGTGCCTGAGCGCAACATATTGTGTGTATCTGATCGTGAACTTCACTTCGTGCTGTGCACCACTGCAGCTTGCCCAAGCACAGCTTGCTATCATGCCCTCCAGAAATATTCTCAGCGTGTTGTTACGGGACTATCCCAACACTTAAGCTGTGATCTGGGGCTACAAATAGATATTGTCACTCATCTACTGGCTGGCATCCATGTGTGTTTCCTTCCCCAGCCTTTTTCCTGCTTCCCTGGCTGCTCCTGAGGGAATTGTGGTTGGGGTTTTAGAAGCCACAATTGGCTTCACCTGGGAGAGCCAGGGAGCAGGTCACCTCTCGGGTGAAGGGTGGGCTCGGCTGGTTGTGGTGGCCTATGGGAGCACAGCAGGCTACTTAAATATCAAAGGCAGGAGCCTTTGCTTGGAGATATTTGGTCTTGTGGGGGAGGCAGTGCTAGGTTGGGTGTAGTGCCTATGGTTTAGGAAGTGGGCTTTGAGCTATTAGGGGATGAGTCTGCTGTCACCTGATGTCTGGTTTGGAGGCATGGCTGTGTGCCCAGAGCAGCTGGGTTGCCTCTTCTTTGGTCTTGGAGGTTCCAACCAAAATGACCACCTGGGTCTATTTTTTTCTTCTTATTTTATTTAAATTCTCAACCAAAATAATACCTTGCAAGTAGGACCTGCCTGGCAGTAGGAGCTGGAGGCACCTGGGTGAAAGGCTGGCTCTAAGGTGAGTGTCTCATCCAGCAGACTGCACTACCCTGTGGGCTGGGGCTGTGCTGCAGGGTGCCTGGCAGGGCGGGTGGGGGCTTCTGCTCGGCCTGGCTCTGCTGGGAGTTGGGGTAGCTGGGTGGGCTGCAATGAGCAATGATGCTGGTGGGGTCTGAGGCATACGTGGCATAGAGTCTGCAGCTCCAGTGCCCTTGCTCCTGAAAGGGCTGCTGGAGCTGGGCTGTGTCTGCAAATATCTCTGCTCCCAGCTGGAAGACTTTTTTCCTACCATAAACATATTTGGTAGAAAAGCATTCAGTGCAACTCATTCCTTCCTTTAGCAATTACAGCAGAGTAAATGAAACTTTTATGAGTCTAAAGTGCATAACTCTCCTTTGAGTTTCCCTGGCCATCCTGCAGCAAGGAGGGCTCTGCTGGTGGTGGGGTCTGTGGGGGAGATGGTGCTGCTCACCCAAGCCGGCCACGTAAACAATACTAAATTCCTGCTCAGCAGTCTTGTCCTTGGCAGACTTTGTGAAGCTGCTGATTGAGGCACTTTGAGCGTAGTTACTCGGAGCAGCCAGGGCAGTGTGCTGCTTACCTGCCATGGCTGGGCTGTTCCCTGCTCAAACAAACAGGGCTTGCAGACCACCCGTTAGCCAGCAGCCTGTTTCCATTAGCTGAACGCCAGCAACCCCTTCCCCTTGAGGAGGTAAATTGCCCTCATGCCCTCTGATGAGAAGAGCTTTAATTATGAAGAAAACAAAAAAAGCACTTTTCTCCCACCCAAAGGTTGTTGATGGTGCAAGACTCCCTGGCTTGTTTTGTGCTTTGGCAAAAAGTGGGGGAATGAGCAGGTTTTTGAGGTTTAGGCAGGGTCTGCATTTGGCTGCCTGGAGTCAGTGTGAGCAGCAGCGCTCAAGGGGGCCAATTGCTGAGTCCAGGCTCCTAATACTGCCTTGCTCTGGTGCAAAAAGGTGCTGGCACCCTCCCTCTTGGCAGGTGTGCCCACTGCAAGCCCCAGCACCCCACAGCTACTCCGCTCTCCTGGGAATAGGGCTTTCCCTTCCACGCCAGGGTGTCCTGAGCCCTGAAAGGAGCTGGGCCTTAGCTTCCCTTTTTGATGCCCTGCTAAGGCTGCCTCTCGGGGCTGTCAGCAGATACAAATTTCACTTACTCTCACTGGTTCAGCGTCTTAATGCTTTTACGGCGTAGCCATGGCAGTATTTTCAGTTAATTGATATGAAATTTCCTATCATGGGGACTGCAGGATTATGAATCTCTTGTAGCCTATGGTAAAATTTGTTTCAACTCTGGCACAAAGTTTAAAGGAAATTTTAACCTTTTTCAGAAAGGCAAAAATCTTAGAAGGTAAAATTCTCTCTTAATGAATCCAAGCTCTCTTAATCTGATATTTCTGCTTTTGACTGAAGTTATTCTTGTTTTAGATTCATGTCTGCTTGCAAAACTCTCAGCTTTAATACAGCAAAGTTTTTCTTATGAGAGAATGTTGCATTTTCCAGGTCTAGTCAGAAGTCACTCAATTTTACTCTCCAGACCATGTAAAGTGAACTGAGGGGAGATGATACCCTCTTTTAAGCAGTGTTATCTGTGCTGGTGAGAGGGATTTTGGGGGATTAGCTGTCCCCTTGGCATGAGGAGAGACAGAAGTGGAGGCAAGATTTTGCTTTGGTGCTCTGACCTTGACAAATCAGGCACTACAAATCACTGCTGTTTCAGATCTGGGACTTAAAAATCTCACATCCCTTAGGGGTGGGAGGTAGAAGTGCCATGTCTTTTGAGAAGATCCTCCTGTTTCTTATTTGCCTGTTATTTTAGCAGCTCCCAAAATAGCAACCTATAGTAGTTAAATTCATAATTCATAATTAAAACTCTTGCCAGTGTTCAGGTTCCACTGTTAGTTTGACCTCTATGCCTCACTGTGAGCATCCTTTTGAAGGGATGCTTGCCCTCTGCTCAGGGAGGGCCCTGTGACTTATCCCATCAAGTTAACAGAAGGTCATATAATAGTCATAAAAATATTATGGATCCCTCCCACATTCCTCACCCATGGCAAAATACTACAACAGGGAACAATCAGAGCTTTCTAGCTGGGCATCCAATAAATCTGGAGAGGTATTAGGCAGAACTGAAGCTCTACAGCTGTTGGGGTAGAGGCTGAGTGCAGATGGATGGCTCAGGAAAGGGAGTCCTTTTTTCCTGTGTTATTGTTTAGAAGCAAACTGGTACTTCAGGAATGGTTTTAGAGGTGTAAATGTTTCATTTGTTAGAAGGTATTATTTGCTGTTTACTTGTCAGCTGCATTACATAGCGATGTAAATTCAGTGAAGTTGAAGTAGGTTTGCAGAAATGCTGTTCTGCTCGGTTGCTTTCTCCGTAGTGGCTGTACCAGTTAAGAGGTTTATTCTGTATGTGACCCACCCAGCAGCAATCTCCCTCCTAAAGCCCTGTGCTGCCCCTTGCTGAAGTCTCGCTGCTGCCAGGCGAGCAGCTTTTAGCTGTGTCCCTTGGCTGCCAGGAGCAGTGCATAACTCAGCCCTTCTGTACAGAGGAACCGCAATGTCTCCTACAGGCTGTCCTTCTACAGAGCTCCAGCCCAGAGTCCTCTCCATCGGGCTGCTCTGTCTGGGGCTCTGAGTCCTGCTGGCATTGTCAGCCCAGCAAGCAGCCAGGGCATGTCTTCCCCCTGTGCTGCCTGAGCTTGTCTCCTTGGCTTGTTCCTTTCCCTTTCCTAAGCCCCTGCAGAAGGTCTGGGGGAACGTGGCTCTTTCTATACGTTCGCTACCTGATCTGCCCTGGGTCTGAGCTGCTGCATGCTCGTATCCTCTGGCTGGGCTATTTGGGATGAGAGCTGTGCCATGTGCACTGAGTTCATACTGGTTGCTGCTGCTTGGGCCAACACAGGATCACAAAGTTTTCTTGCCTCTTGGGCTTCCTGGGGAGAAGACTTGTCTTACTTGCATGTGCAATCTTTCTTCTTTCTCACTAAAACTTTCTCCTCCCTGACATCTTCTGGAATCCCTTGGTTCTCTTGTGCCTCCTCTTGGCATGCACAGGGATACGGTGCCTTTCTTGGAGGACTCTGCCAGCATCCCAGCTCTTCTGTGCAGTGAGTTGGGCCTCTACCATGTATTGCTTCCACAGCCCTCTGAGTCCTGCATACCATACCTCAAACTTAACTTTAGCAGAACCTTTATCTATGAATTGCATTAAATTTTGTTAGAAATGTCACCCAAACCAGGAAAGGAAGGACGCTGCTACCATGTGACTGAAGGTGTTTCCCACTCCCCCAGGCCTGTCAGTATCTCTGCTTTTGTTGTTGTCTGTAGTGTCATACCAGAATTATGCTGACCTGCACAAAGTTTCAGCACAATTCAAATGAATCTGCTTCTGTTGAGATCAATGGAAAATTGTTGCTACATTGGTACTGAAGAGGACAAAATAGCCTCAAAGCATATTATGTTTTACTGTGTATGAGAGCCCTACTGTTCTGCTTATCGGTTTTGTTACATATAAAATTTATTTTTGTCAGTCAAGTTAAAATACATGTAGAAGTGAAGTGAGTTGCCCAAGGTAACACAGGGATGAATAGTTGTGGCTTCTCTGCAGCCTGAACTTCACCTGTGTTCTGAACCCTTTGCACAACAATGCTCCCATCTTGCTGTGAGCACTCTTGCTGTGCTGTGTGCTTAAGTGGGCAACAAAACGAGCCTTGTCTAGCCTTACTGGACCCATCTGCATCATAGTCAAGGAACTCAGCCAGCAGCTGATATAGCCTTGACTCTGACTCCTGCGATACTACCTTTCAAGTTGAATGTTGATCTTTATAGGCTTGGTTTAAGTGCGTTTCTTCCAATAGAGTGTGGTCGTGGCTGTATTCCCAAATGATTTCTCTATGGATGGCAAGTAGCTGGAAGGTTAAGGATATCAAAAGTGTCTACAGACAGAATTAACAATTTTAAGAAACTGATGTATGCTCTTGTCATTCACTATTGCAAAGTTCATGCAAGCATTGCATGAACAGAGGAGCAGGCTTCTAGGCCATGTAGCTCATGAGGAAGGTCCTTCTGATGCTGGAGGTCAGAATCTATTAAAACTTTGTCAACACATTCATTCATTTCAAGATAATGTGCTGCAGAGGTAAGGTCACACACAGAGTCACTAAATTTTTCCCAGGTGCTTATTTTGCTGCTCACACAGTTTTCAGCCTGAAATGATGTATATGGAGGAGGGCAGGATGAGAGATGACTTCAGCTATTCCCTGGTGAGTCTTTTGGCCAAATTTCAGATTTTGGGGTGGGGATGTTAGACATGCTGTCTGGGAGGGGAGGAGTCAGATTTCCTATATTTGCAAGTTGGTGGGGACCCTGCATTGCATCTTTGGGGTGTGGTGTATGAATGAGGAGCCTCAGCCTCACAGGGACTCTGGGTCCAGGCTGGCACCTCTGGGGTGTACATGCTCACTGCATCATGAGGATGTGTTGAGGCCAGCTCCTGTCCTAGTGTCCCTCTCCAGAGGGAGCGGAGTGGGCAACTGCAGATCAACATCTTTTCTTTGATGGTGTTTGCCAGCAAGATGCTGCCTGATGCAGAGCAAGGCTGGTCTCTGCAGGCATCCTGGCCAGACTCAGCCTTGGAGACCTCCTGAAGATGGGGCTGGGGCCCCTCTGTAACCCTTGCTCAGGCAAA
This sequence comes from Podiceps cristatus, assembly GCA_000699545.1. Classification (NCBI taxonomy): domain Eukaryota; kingdom Metazoa; phylum Chordata; class Aves; order Podicipediformes; family Podicipedidae; genus Podiceps; species Podiceps cristatus. The sequence continues at coordinate 63,815 of KL276294.1, forward strand.
GGCCAGGCATGAGGAGAAAGTAGACCTCAAGGAAATAGTTTCCCCGGGGAAGCTCCTGCAGGGAGAAAAAGCAAAAGCCTCTGGAACGGAGCCAGACATTGATGGAGGAAAAAACTAAGTGGGGCTTGTAGTGCAGAAAATGTAAATTTAGGCTTGTTAACTAACCTAATGCTGTACTTGCCTGAGAACTCCCCAAATCCAGGATCTCCCTATTAAGCAATCAGCTGGTTGTAATGGGAGCTGTTGAGCTGGAGATAGTGTCAGTCTGTTCAGTGTGGTAGGTGAAAGCCATGGGCACTGTAAAATAATTGGCATGAGTTCTTTCACTTGATTCCTTTAGCTTTCTACATAATGTGCTGATGTCTGTAACCTCCTGGCTGTTTCTTCTGCTATTGCTAGAAAGGGGTGTAAAATGGAGCCCTTCATGCCCTGCTTCAGGTGGAAAACTGCCCTGAACAGCAGTCTGTCTGTCCATGCTCCCTCCTGGTAGCACTGCACCTCACCTCCAGCCAGGACCTGCCTCAATTTAAAGGGCCTAAGAGCTTCAAGACTTGGGTCTCTCGCTATCCTAGTGATTTTGCTTGTGATCGGGTGACTTGTTGGTGAAGTCAGAGTCTTGAGAGCTGGCAGATCGGAGTTTGTTTTCCAGTCTGCCTTTGTGAGCAGGTGGGGTGGCCCTGGGGTGGTCAGTGCAGGTCTGTGCCTCAGTTTCCACAAAGGTGTATAAGGACTGTTACTATGAGATAGTTCAGTGTAGCCATATGAGAAAAGATGCAGTGCATCAGACTAAGTGCCAAAAACTGTTATACTGTCACTCACCAAATGTAATCTCCCTAACTGCTGTTACATTGCAATACATGGTCACTTGGCAAAGGCTTGCCAGCAGTAGGAATCTGCTGGATGTGCCACTGAAGGGAAACTGCTTGAGGAACCCATATGGCTAACTCTGGCTTTATTTGACTATCCCAATGAGAGGTCTGGGTCTTTAGGAAGCAGTGTGTTGCCTGAGATGTGCCAAGAAGGGAATAGATAAGGGTTCCTTTCATGAAGAAAACCTTACTGGGTAGAAGCCTAGCAGACTGTCTGCAGGCCCAGCATTTAGCATGCATGCAAAGTGCTACTTCCAAGTGTCTTTTGTTGTGCTAATTGTCTGTTATCCAAGTGTGTGTTCTCACAGTGCTTTTGAGGAGTGGCCTAGCCAGATGCAAAACACTGTTCTTTCTAGATGAAGGAGCAGCTGTGTGTGCTAGCTGGGTTTGCTTGGTTTTTAGTCCCAGGGAAAGGGGAATCCGAGTGCTCAGCTGTTCCTGAAACATTGCTGATGAAGAAAACTAACAGACACAGCAGGGATTTTGAAGCAGCCAATTGTGGAGCTGAGATCTCTTCCCCCAGCAGAGCTCAGCACCTGTGTGCTCGCAGGCTGCGGGCTCTGTGGCAGAGGATGTGCTCAAAACCAGTGGAGGGAGCTGCCTCCTTCCTTGCACCAAGGCTGCTGGGGAGAGCAGCTGGGTGGGCGGGCAGGCAGCCCCCCATCAGCCTGCTGGCAGAGCCTGCAGTGCAGGGGTGAAGAGCTGAGTCCAGCCAGGATTGGTAGGGAGTGTCTTACTGCTGAGGTTAGGCTTACTGGTTGTACAATTTGGGAACAGGAGTCAAGATGTGTTTGGGATATTTTTTTTTTCTGTAAGGTCTGTGCAGGTTAAACAAGAACCCATCCCACCTTGGGCTGTGTTGCCACACTGTCTTGTTCCTGCAGTGAGCAGTGAAACATCAGACTGATGCTGCTGATGGCAGAAGATTGGAGGGAGAATAAGGTACATGATGCCCAGTTGTAAAGTCTCACTTTATAAAAAATTTCCGGCTGAAAAGTTGCCACTCTGCCTTTGCAGCCTCGTATCCCCTGGGGACCAATAATGACAGTTAATGCAGTTGCATGAGCACTTGTATGAGCAGCCCACTGGCCTCTTCATGCTTGAGCCCTGAGCCCAGCTGCTTTGTCACGTTTAGCTGAGGGAGAGCAGAAGTGAGGTGATGTTACCCAGATCCCCGCTGTTTTGGGAATCCCCCGGTGATGTGGGCAGTGCTCTGTTTAAATGAAGCTCTTGGTAGCAGACTGGTTATATCAAACACTCAGTGCCCTGGCAGCACTTCTGAAAGCCAAACCCAGAGTGAATGACAAAGTGTTTTTCCATTCCTTGGAAAGTACATGCTCCCAAACGGCTTTCCTTTTTGCTGCCCCACCATTTGCTGCACATGGAGGATTTGTTTATATTAGTCTGTGTAAAAAAAAAAAAAAAAAATCTACATGTTATCTCAGAGCAGGGCAGATTAATCCAGAGGAAGATTTACTTGAGTGTAAATCAAAGGCTTTGTTTTCTCAGATAGTTCTCCAGTGTCTTGAGTCTAAATCTATCGTGTTATCCCTGCAGTGCTCCAATATTTCAAAAGAATTTGGAAACTTTGCTATCCACTGTAGTTTGTAACCAGACTGGAAGCACTGGGTGTATTGCTGTCTTTTCTGCTCTTAGGGCTTCTGCTCTGCATCTTTTATCTAATTTATTTTTGTTATGATTAATACTGAAGAGCTCTGAGGCTCAAACAAGAGCTGTACAAATAAAAGCTACAACCCAAATCCATGACATGCACTCCTGGTTCTGTGTAAACGGACTCTGAGCTGAGCCTGTGTAACTGTGCGCAATTGCTGTGCCCAGGGCTGTACTCAACTAACCTCTCTCTGCCCAGAAGCAGGAAAATACTCCCATGGTTGCTATACATTTCTAGTTTTCCTAAGGGTTTCAGGCAGGAGTTATAAGTGTCCTTTGATTTAAATTGTGTAAAATGTATTCGTTACCTTGTATTCCTTCCTGCAGGTGTTAATTGCTTCCTGCATGGTGTTCGCGGGTGGCTGGTTCCCGCAGGCGCCAGCCTACCTGGTGTGCTGCGCTGCCACGTCGGCACCAGCCGCTTCGGGAAGCTGTTGGAGCAACAAACCCTCCTCCTGCTCGACAGGTTTGTGACCCGTGTAACGGGAACGGTGGTGAGCTGCTGCATGTTCTGACACCTGGGGGGTACCTCTGTGCAGGGAAGGCTTTAGAAGTGGGTGACGATTTGATTCCCAGCTTCTGCCTTTGAAATACAAATGTATGGAGAATACTGGTCTCAATATATTGACAGCTGGGGATAGGTCTGAGAAATGCTGGCAGAGTTCTAGAGATTCAGCAGAACAACATCGTGGGTCTGGGTTATTTAGAAAGTTGGGCAGGATCAGTTCTGGGTGTTGACAGATAGTTTATGGTTTGCGTGTAACAGCTTGGCTTCCTGGACTGATTCTTGTGTCCAGTGTGATCTGGAGACATTCCTCTTAGGAAACTGAGTCCTGGCTCCTCTGTTGCATTCACAGGGCAAGCTGGAGACTGTCTGCTTTTTCCAGCAGCTGTGAGCACTTTTCAGTTGATCACATGTATGCAAGTCAAATGATTAAAAAAATATATAAAGTAATAGCTGTCAGTTGCTGATGCAGCTCTTTAGTCTGAGTGAAAAGGAAAGTGAAGTGGCCCTGAGGCCGAGCTCCACGTTCGGCTGTCAGGCTACAGGGAAGCCAAATGCAAGGGGCTGGCCGGGAGGAGACGGGAATTAACTCTCCACCAAAGGCACCAAGATCACAAGGAAGGATGGAAAACCAGGTGCAGGAGCAAGAATGGTGTTTTCATGGTGTGATTCCAGCAAAAGGGCAGAGAGCTTAAGAGATAAAAGGTTAATTAGCTAGAGCTCTGGGTGTTGTTTGGTATGTGTCTTGCAGAGTAAGGAAACCAGCATCTTTAACGAAGCCTCTGCCTTTGGGATTTAAAGTCTGGGTTCAAATAGCAGTCAGGACAAGAAGTTTTGTTTCCCATGTCATATCAAACTGGAAATGGCAAGACATCCAAACCAATTGGCGGCTTGCACTGTCAGGTGCAGAAGGCTGAGAATTACCAGCCAATACTTTCCTGGTCTGTTCCGTTAATTTCAAGTTGCTGGTGTGTAAAGTTGCTGTCTCCATCATTTTTGCTCTGGGCCCCTAAGGATCATCTTCTCTTCCTTTTGGCTTGGGAAGCACGAAAGCAGAGCTCAAGTGACGAGCCTTTTTGTACAGCAACTTTGAAACAAGGCGGCTTTCTCCTCCGCATTTTGTGCAGCTGCAGGCAGTCATGCACACTCCCAGATTTTTTCATTCTTTATTCTGTCCATATTTCTGGCTCAGGTACCATAACTGAGAGCTGGATATTGTTCCTGCATTGCTGCTAGAAATCTCTCTCTGTGCTGACACCGTTCTAATGTTACTGTCCCATATTGGCATGAGACTCCAGAAATCAGCACTCGCCTTTGCCCCACAAAGCAGACTGTTGCTATATTTCCAGTGCTGCTAAAAGGTGTTTTTCACGAAAGTGAACTCATGAGCAGTTTAAGATGCCTTTTTCTGCTACAATGGGATTGCCCGTGGATTTAATGTCTTCTGAAATCTTTATCAACTAAATGATGGATCTGCTCCTGCACTTGTTGTATCTGTTCCACATGAGTATATTTGGGACTCACACTGTTAGTGTATTCAAAACCATGAGGCAGTTCTCCCAGTGATTTCCTTTCTTCATGGTCAGGTCTGTCCTGGTGAAGTCTGTGGCAATTCAGACAACTAGTGTGAGCAAGATCAAATCAGTTAATTTCTGCTCAGATTAAAACTACTTTGGCAACTTTCTGGAAAGCCTAGATAAATAAGAAACCTAAAATCTGCTATGGAGGCACTGTCTATAAAAGATTTCTTGGAATCAGGTTAACTCTGGACAAGGGACAGCTCTAAGCTACTTAAATTTTGACCAGTGTTGTTGAACAGGGTGAAAACGTTGCCTGTGCCAGAAGGAGCAGATCGGTTTGATTCTACCCATAATTTGCTGTTGGGTCTACTGGGATGCAGACAGTTAGTGCAACCCTAAGCCCACTGCAATTTCTCAGATTTTGTCCCTTCATGACATGTCATTTTTCCTGTTTCATTCTTCAGAGTTCATTCCTCTTACATAGTATCTAGGGGAGATAAGTTCAGAGCCTTGCATTTTGCATTTCATGTTATTTTTCAGATCCATTTCATCTCTGCCCCCATCTTGTTGGCATAGTTCTTTGTGTTCAGTTTTTGTGGGGCTTTTTTTGTGTTGTGTTGTTTTACCTGGTCCAAGGGAGTCTTTATTTTTAGTGGACATCAGATGAACATCAGTTATTTCTGCAAAGTCTGCCTTATTTGGAGAGGCCCTGCTATTCTAGTCCTATGTAAAAGTCATTGCTCTCATGGCTGACTCAGCCTTTCCTTCCACAGGCTGCATCCTCTATTTTTGGAGTAAGCTACACAGAGATGATGCTCCCCTGGATGTCCTCTTACATGGTCATAAAGCTAAAAGACTATTTGCACTTAAAATTGGATGACATGTCACGGTTGGCTGACATGAGCGTGTATCTGACCCTGTAGTTGGCCCAGTTTTAAAACCAGATTCCCATTTGTAGCTGCCAAAAACTTAATAGGATAGATAGTATTCCAGCTGATGGCAGAGGTATTTTCAAAGGAGGCTTGGATGGAGAGCTTGTTGCTGTTTTCAGTCCTTGTGATTAGCAGCATTCATGGATGTGTGTGGATATTTGCACACCCCATGCAAGAAGCCAGACCGAGGATTCCATTACATCTGTAATCTGTTGTCATTTGCCTGCATACCTGGGCAAAAGCAGCCACATGGGTTTTGCAGGTATTCCAAATTCTTGGAAGAATTTACTTCCAGGGTAAGATCTAATTGAAGAAAAATAATTTTGCTGTTTACTAGTATTTCCTTGCATTCTGGTAAAGATGGAGTGCTTTGTAAATGGCCTAAACTGGGACTGACTCACCTCCAGCCACCATCTGAATTTACCTGATCTCTGCTTTCCTTTTTTATTTTTTTGGGGGGTGGGGTGAATGTGGGGTTTTGTTTGGTGTTTTTAACTGTTCTCCTATTCAGTCTCTGTATACTCTTCCATGTCACTTCAGCCCAGCTTTTGATGTTAAGCACTGGTCAACACCTTTGAGCACACTGAGATTTCTAGGGAACTTTAGAGCCCAAACAAGTTCTGCTGCCTTGACATTCCCTTTTGAATGCTATGCTAACTAGTTGTTGTCCTAGCTAGTGCTTCATCAAACTCCCCTCCAGACATTTTCTCAGACTTCATCCCCTAGGAGGTGCTCTGGGACAATGTCCCACTGTTGATAAACTGGTGTGTCTGCTTTGTGTTTGCTCCTTAAATCTCTGTTTCAAATACATCAGGATAATGGTCTAGTTTTCTTCTTTTTGCTATAATCTAAAACTCAACAGCTGAGAAACTCTTACTATGAAGAAGAATCTCTTCAGCTAGTTGTTTTGTAATCAAAGCTTGGGAAGGAAAGAAAAGAGATTT
>KL276294.1:70281-92405 GCA_000699545.1 Podiceps cristatus
AAACAAAGGAGTGTATAATGCATTGTTTAAACTGTAAATCCAGGCAAATATCCTTTCAGAATTTGCTCTGGGATTGATGCTTGGCAGCAAATCATGGCTGAAGACAAGGATATTTTTGGCACCAGTTAGGATTTCCCTTCATTTTGTAGCCAAGTGCAAAACCACCATCCAGCTGCATTGCTAGATATAGCACTGACCTTTTTACCTTACTGGACCACAGTTTGACTCTTAATTGAAATTGCACTGTAATTACACCTTATGTCCCAATGGACACTTGTCTGTCTCATAAAACCAACACAACATGTTGGAGCAATCTGTTCTCAAGTGGCTCAGAACAGGCTCTGAGGAACAACTGCTTCTCATCTCTGCTGGTGGTGGTGGTTCCTCCAGGACAGCATGGCTAGAGCTGCTATCAAAGGAGGCGTACACCTGGGTTTTAGAGATGTCAGTGAGGTGGTGGCTCCTTCCTTTAGCTGGCCATCCAAAAAAATTCTCATGAAGTAGAAGCAAAACCTCAAGGTCATTGGAAAAACTTTCCTTGAGATAGAATCATAGAAAGGTTTGGGTTGGAAGGGACCCCAAGGATCATAGAGTTCTAACCCCCCTGCCACAGGCAGGGACACCAACCTCCAGGCCTGGATCTACACAAGGTTGCCCAGGGCCCCGTCCAACCTGGCCTTGAACACCTCCAGGCATGGGGCATCCACCACCTCTCTGGGCAGCCTGTTCCAGCACCTCACCACTCTCTCCGTAAAAAACTTCCCCCTAATATCTAATTTAAACCTTCCCTCCTTCAGCTTTAGTCCATTCCCCCTTGTCCTGTTATTGTCTACCCTTTTAAAAAGTTGGTTCCCCTCCTGTTTGTATGCTCCCTTCAGGTACTGGAAGGCTGCAATGAGGTCCCCCTGCAGCCTTCTCTTCTCTAGGCTGAACAAGCCCAGCTCCCTCAGCCTCTCTTCGTAGGGGAGGTGCTCCAGCCCTCGGATCATCTTCATGGCCTCCTCTGAACCCTCTCCAACAGTTCTGCATCTTTCTTGTACTGTAAGCCCCATACCTGGACACAGGACTCCAGGTGGGGCCTCACAAGGGCAGAGTAGAGAGGGACGATCACCTCCCTGTCCCTGCTGGCCACCCCTCTGCTGATGGAGATCTCACAGTAGGAGGAAGTTGTGCCTCTGGAAATCATGTGCTCCTTGAAGCCTGCTGTGACATTAGTGCAGGTCTGTAGAGCAATGTGCATGGGTTGTGCCACTGCACCCTGACACTGGCTTCAGGACTGGCATCTTTGTCCTGGCTGTGTTTCAACCCTGTAACAGGAAAAGCACCAGATCTCATCAGCTCCACTGCCCTCTCCCTGGCAGAGGCATCCTAAAGGACAGAAGGTGGCTGTTATATTTGGCTGAGCTCCTGATCTGGGAAACTAGAATACCAGGAGCAGGAGGACATAAATGTGCTGCTTGGTTTAAGATGTTTACTTTTGTCTCCTGTACTTCTGGTGCTTTCCTGATTGAAAGAAAATGCCATTTACACCAAAAGGCTCAGTAAACTTTGTGCTGAGGAATATAGTGATATTTATATGGAGGCTCAGTTGCATTTGCACTCTGTACCTTAATGGTCTGTCTAGGAAGAGGGATGCAGAAGGGTTTTGTAATACTGGCTGCAGACCCTGTTAGCAGAGAATGGAAGGGGCCTGGCTGATTTGCCCCCTCCCTGGAAGTGTTCAAGTCCAGGCTGGATGGGGCCTTGAGCAGCCTGGTCTAGTGGGAGGTGTCCCTGCCCATGGCAGGGGCAGGTGGAACTAGACTAAGGTCCCTTCCAACCCAAACCATTCTATGATTTTGAAGGTCAGGTGTGACTGGGATACTACCTTCTGCCACCTAACAAGACTAAGATGAGTAAAAAAAAAAAAAAATCTTCTCTCTGTAGTTGAAATATCTGCAGAACAATGACACAGAGCAAAAGCCAGTTCTGTAGTCTGGTGCTGAAATAATAGTTATTTGGCATGTGATGCATGTAAAAACTCTGTGCAGTTATTCCTTCCTGAACTCTGTCCATACAATCTTTAATGGTCTTAAGTAATGGGCAATCTGTCACTTTTCTGGACTCTTCCTTGGTCTAGGAGTCACTTCTGCCTATCAGTCTCCATCCGCTTTCTTTTGGTCAGATTCATGCAGTTGTACCTGCTCTGGTCCTTCTTTCTCACAGATTCTTCCTCTTTGCTTTATAAATGCCTATAAAAGCTGCACAAACAGTCTGTACCTCCAGGAAAGTTACCTGTCCCAGGAGGAATTTCCCAGTGCTGAAGATGGGTTATCCATCATGATAAAAATGCCTTATGGAGACAAAGTGAAGTGTGGAGTCTTGGGGACTTGCCTGAAAAGTTGGGTAATTGGTTGCATATGAGGCTGGTTAATCACTGTCATCAACTTGTGGTTTAAATGTACAAAAGGAAGGCTGTGTGGTGGCTTGGGGCTGTCTGGAGGGGATGTCCTATGTTGCAGAGTAGCTGGGAAGATGCTGTTACAAGATCAGCATTGCTAAATGGCTAATGCTGGTTAAATCCTAGGAACACAGCGTAAAGCCTTTGTGCACACCATGTCCTAAAACATACATGACTTCAAGAGGCATAGGACTGACAGACATAGATAGATGTTTGTCAAAGGTGTTAATCTGGGGGGAGTGTGGAGGAGCTATGATGACCCCACTTCAAGAGGGTGTCCAAAACCAGGCAGAAGAACCAGGGCCTTGATTTCTCAGCATGGCTACTTTTGGCCTTTAGCTCTATGCCTTGCTGTTCTACCTGAAAATTGGGGGTAATGCTGCCCTACCCTCACAGGAGCTTGTTAAATTTACTGTTTGTGGGGCACTGAGATTGAACAGCACCGGGCAGGTTAAATTAAGGGGGGTGAAAGTAATAGTGTTGTGCAGACAAGAGTTTAGGAGCCCATGCTGAGCGATGGAGGTGGAAGAAAATAATGAGAAGCTATTCATGAGTCCTGCCCTTCCTGTGTGCTGATGTCTCTGGAGCAATAGTCCATGACCTGTGTTTTAACACTGGCTACACTGGAAGTTTCTCTGCTGTTATAGTGGTTGTTTTGGCTTTTCTTGTTCATTGTAGATCAAGTGGGCATGGGTGTATAAATTCTATGTGATGAAACATATGAGGAGGATGTTGGGGAGATGGGAGACACAGCTGACTGTTCCAGGCATGTTTCCTCTTCAGCTGGGCTTCAATGAGTCAAGCTAGCTGGGTGGACATAGGGACAAGTGATTAAGAGTAAATCACTTCCTAAGAAATGGCAAGCCCCAAATGTTGGATGTTACCTCTCTCCAGTGAACTTGTGGAGCCCGGTGGCAAAATTCTCTTTTGTCTGTTCATGGAAATTGTTTCCCTGAGAAACAATTTGCATTTACTTGGTAATCAGCTTCTTCCAGCTCATGTCATGCTATCTGGAAATGGCCAGATCCTGGCTGTTAACTGGCTTCTCAGCTCAGAAGCAGGAAGACTTTGGTCTCCTGATTTTGCTGATCCAAGAATCAGGCCGTCACTGCTGCTGTCTGGGTTTCCAGTGTGAAATACAGCATGCTGAGGGCAAGACTGATGTGTGGGGCACTCCAGATCCCAGCAGCATTCTATCACCCTCCTGTATCTGAAGAGAGGTCAGCGTACACCCATTAGGTGAAACCAGTAGGTGTTGGTCCCTCCCCCTTCCCAGCTGGGGACCATGATCCAAGAATCAGGCCGTCACTGCTGCTGTCTGGGTTTCCAGTGTGAAATACAGCATGCTGAGGGCAAGACTGATGTGTGGGGCACTCCAGATCCCAGCAGCATTCTATCACCCTCCTGTATCTGAAGAGAGGTCAGCGTACACCCATTAGGTGAAACCAGTAGGTGTTGGTCCCTCCCCCTTCCCAGCTGGGGACCACTTATGTTTGGGATTGCCCAAGGAGCTTGGGGGATGCAACACTCCCACAGCAGACCGGGCAAGCAAATAAAAATGTGGTCTTCCTGAGACAAGATATTTGTAAGTTGTGATTTCCCAAGGAAAGCAAAGATGGCTTTTTCAAATGTAAGTGATTTGAATGCCTTGTCTGATTAGCCACAAACTTCCGCAATAAAAGAATTTGGCAGGAGACCATACTGGATAAACTTCAGGCACAAATCATTCACTTGGAGGGAGAGGTCTCAAAACAGGACTTCTGGTGGGAAAGAGTTAAAATTGTAAAAGGTTAGCAATGGCTTTTCATAGAATCATAGAATAGTTTGGGTTGGAAAGGACCTTTAAAGGGCATCTAGTCCAACCCCCCCTGCAATGAGCAGGGGCACCTGCAACTGGATCAGGTTGCTCAGAGCCCTGTCCAACCTGACCTTGAATGTTTCCAGGGTTTCCATCACCTCTCTGGGCAACCTGTGCCAGTGCTTTACCACCCTCATTGTAAAAAATTTCTTCCTTAGAAGAAACTTTTTCCTTTCCTTCTTTTCCAGTGCAACCACTCCATAACGTAACTGATGGGAAGGAATAACCCCCTCTGTGTTGGGCAATGACACCAAAGGCTGACCAAAGTTTAGGTTAACAGTCACCCAGAAATGCCTCTCCTCTCAACTGATAATGCCCACAGACTGGTTTCCTTCAAGGGCACCCAGGTGATGCTGAAGACCATAGGAACAGGGAAACAAGGCAAGCTAAAACTGTCACTTGTTTGGGTATGGAGCCAGGCAGTTTTTCCTTTACTGGAAGTGCTGCAAGTTTCACTGACAGATTTTAATTCAGCTATGGTTTAATGAGAAAAAAACCTATTTAGTTGCAAAGCTAGTGTCTTTTGTAGGCTGTAAACTCATAAGGAAGATGAGGAATAATCCCATTTGCTCCTGGCTAGTATGTGCATTTTCAAAGAGAAATGAACATTAATACTGCACCTTTGCTAATATGAGTAAATCATCTGGAACTCAGTTTTCTCCTCAAAATCATGAGTTTCAAAAAAAACCTTAAACAAAAATACCACAACTGTTACCTTCCCTTTACTCTCCTTCTGAATTTTGAGCAATTTATCTGGGACAAATTTTCTAGCTTTTTACTCACACTTACTGTCTGGAAACATGGAACAAAACTTGTTTCTCTGTAACGTGGCCAGCACCCACGCCACATTACAGTGCCCACGTCCTTGTCCACAGCAGTACCATGGTCCCAGTTTGTACTAATGCAAACCCACCTCATCTTTTCCCCTCTGGAGGGCCCTTGCCGCTCAGCCTGGGGGAGGCAGCAGGTGAGGAGGTGGGGTAGCAGCTGCTCAGGTGCTTTCATATGTTTTGCTTTCAGTAAGCAGTGAGGCTAAAAACAAAATCCAAGATTCCCAGCTCCTTTTCTTAATGCTTACTCTGGATGAAAAGTCCTACATGTTGAAGAGGTAGGATGAAAAACACAAGACTTGGCAACACCAAGGTAATTTCTTCTCAAATTTGGCCTATGCTTCAGGTTTTTGAAGAATAGCTTTTATCAGTCTTCCCAAGAGAGTATTTCTAAACAAATAAATGTTTTTCCACTGATGTTTACAATCAGAAGGGGCAGCCAGAAAATTTGAAACCAGTGAGAAATAAATTGGTCAGTTGGTGTCTTTGCCAACAGGGAAGTAAAAGAAAATAAACAATGTCTGTTATGGAAATATCTTATTTGAAAGGTGTTGTCCAGTCCAGACTCTGAAAGACTATTAGCACCAGTGTTGAGGACTCCTGGCTTCTATCTTTGATTTATGTTTCAACTTGTTCACATGCATCTAAGCATTGAGAAATGGCCAGTTTCACAAACAAAGCCTTTTATTCAGAGCTATATAGGGTTTATATTGCAGTTTTGTGTACAGATAATTACTTTGTGTATCTTGACACTATCATTTTTCATGATTGCTAATAGTTGCTGTTTGCCAACAACTGATGTCTTTCTGGGACCTTTACTGCAGGCTGTTGCTTTCTCTGTAATCACCATTGATTCTGCAAAGCACTTACGTTCTAATTTTGCGCACACGAGACCAGCTATTGCCTCTGTGAGTCTGCCTTAAACTTCAACTTTGAATAGGTCTGTGTGGCTGTCTGGATCACGGCCTACTCACGAAGCGATATCCAACATAGGCAGTCCTGAAGATTAATATATCACTTGGAGATCAAAAAAGTGAAGTGTAAATCAGTCCAGTTAGATTTCTGGGGCTGTGGCTCAGAAATGCTGGTGCCTGTAGCTGTCTGAGACAAGGTGTTCAGCTCCCTGCAGGATCAGCTCTGCATACGAGTATTTGCTGGTTGGGCAGTCTATCACAGGTATGGATGTGAGAACTCTTTAGATTTGGAGCCCGTCCCAGAAAGATTCATGAGGACAACAGGGAGGCATTAATCTTGGTGAACAGAGTCAGTCTGATAAAACCTGATCAGGCTCCTGGTTAGCTGTTCTGTTCACTGTTCAGCCCAATGACATTCAACATGTGCAATCGCAACTTGCGTTTCAAACAGGCATTTGTGGCTTTATAAGAGTGCCACTTATCTTCAAAGTGCCTTATGCACATTATTAGTTTACAAGATCTTTGAGGTATAGGAAACTTTTTTTACAGACTGCAAATTTTTCTCTGCATGCTTCAGGACAGGGGAGATCCTTTTAGCCTTGTGGCAATGAAGAGGGGGACACTTTGTGTTATTTGCAATTGATTGTTCTCCTTGTTTTATTTGGATATAATTTACCAAGTCAATGTGGAAAATGCTAAGTCATGGGTTCACATTTTTAAGTGCATTTTAAGATAGGCATTTAATGTCCTTCATGTGTGTTTTGGAAGTGTTGTGCAGCTCTCATTCCTGTCTAGTGCCTGAAGGTGCCCAGGTAATAGTGGTAACCTCAGCAGAGAAACCATGGTGTGCTCAAGCAACAGTTGAGAGAACCTCCCAACGGGGATGGCTTTTGGTCAGTGGGCAAGAACTGGCCATGAGCTCTTAGGTTGTTTATTAACATGCTATCAGTTCAGGAGCTCATTAATGGCCTGTGGATGACAGGGCACTTACAGCACTGATGTAAGGCATATCTCTCCCTGCCAGTTTCCCTGCAGAAAGCAGCTGCAGGGCCAGAGCTCTGTTCGGGGGAAGAGGTAGCTGGTAAGCAGAGACAGGTGTTGGAAAGTGAATTCTGTGTGACCGGAGTGCTGAAAGGAGGTTGCAAATCCTTCAAAGCAGAGGAGAACTCTGGTTTAGAAGAAAATACAGCAAGGCCTTCCTGCATTACTATATGCACTTCTTACTTTACTAGAGAGCAACCTATTTACTTTGAATAGATGCCTATCGTGTTTAAAGAATCCTTCCATGGTCTGTTGAATTTCCATCACTGCAGTCAATGTACTCTGCCTACCTGCCTATAGGAGAGGAAAAGGATAGTGAGAAGCAGGGGTAGCTGGAATCTCTCCTCCTTTCTCATTCCTTCTTGCAAATGCAGGGTTGGACCTTGTCAATGGGGAGGAAGGATAGTCCTGGGAGTACAGCAACCCATCAGAAAATCCTGTCAGTAGTTTTCCAACAACTCATCAAGCTTTCCCACCAGCCTGTAGGAGAGTCTGGCAGACAGGTAACAAAAATGATTCCTAGCTCAATGGTCATAACACTGGCAAACAGAATTTTGAAGTTAATCAGAGCATCTTGGTTAAGGACCCAGCCATGGACTTCAAATGCCTGCAAAAATAATAGAAACCTCCCTTTGCTGGCAATGGTTCCCCAGCTGCTTTAGAAATGTCTCTACTCCACATACTTATCTGCTGTATCTTTGTTAAGACTTTTGTCTTATCACCTTGCTTTACATGGTGTGCAAGCAGGAGAGCTACATCGTCAGGAAAGAATGATTATTTTTGTCCTTCTAAGGACACAGGAGACATAGTGCATTTTTCTTGTGGCTGAGCAGTCAAAGTGATTAGGCACTTAATTAGGAGCTTCATTTTCATTGCAAAACAATACATGCCTGGGTGTTGTACACTGGCTGGCTTGATAAAATGGCTTTAGTTTATAAACCTGAGCTCCTTGGACCACAGTTTATTATGTGTGGCAGTGTTAATCAAGTGTGTTATAGAATAGTTCTGAGCTTTCTGTTCTGTGCTATGTAAGGAGAATATTTGGGTGGCACCAAGTACAGTTTAAACTCAGTTTGTGCTCACTGTGTGCCATAAACTGATCAGACATGTGCATCATCTATCCAACACTCTTAAAACATCACTGCAAATTAAAGAAGTTTTGAATAACTCAAAGGTAGTTAATTTGGCAACAGCCTAGCCACTAAATTCTCAGCTCTTCCCCTATTTCTGCATGATTCTCTACCATGCTGACCTGTGGACAGTATTTTGGGAGAAACTACTTCAAGCCAACCTGCAGAATGACCATTAGTCATTGAATAAGCAGATATGAGCTGCTCCCAAATCCTGTATCCTTTCTTCATAGTTAACAGTTTGTGAATGGTCTCCTTGTACCTCTGCAGAATGATCTTCAACTACTGGTTAGTAGGAGAAATTCCTAAAACACTCCTGGAAAGGACAAGTGGGATACTGACAGCCTTGACTAGTACAGGTTTATTGGACTAGCCACATAACAATACTCTGGAAATTCCTTTCAACAAGAACAACATTTTGTGGCCTAGATTATATTGCTGACAGAATATTCAGAGCTCTTGGTCAGTTGGGAAATGATTAAGATTTTTTTAAAGGTGTTTTTTTGTATTGGTTGCTCACAAATGAAATACAGATGCAAGACTGCTTGAGCTATAAATCTGGCCTCAATCATCCCTAACATTTCAACATCATACTGTGCAAAACGACCTCCACTTAAGTCATTTCCAAATGACTGAACTTCACATTTTTCTTCTGTTATTGTCATCAACCTCACCAGATGTCATAATCAAGGAAAAGTCACTAATGAGAAGCTGCTGGTAAATTTGGCATGTCTCAGTCACTTCCATGTGAATACCTGGAGAACAGACTGAGCACCTACAACTGCCGACATGAATCAAAAGCAAAACTAAGAATGAGAGCGTGGATGTTAGCTGCTCTGTCAAACTACTTTGTGTAATCAAAATAAACAGCCCTGTCAGTGTAAAGAAAGGCAACAACCTGACTCATGAACAAGGTGAACCTATCCAGTCTTGTGGTTCCACAATTAGACACTACGGCTAGAGCTGGAGAGAGTTGTCTTCACTGAACTGACCATGCAGTGACTATTTTATAACCAACATCAGACTGTTATTTTAAGATATTATTCATACAACCTGGGTACATCATTGGCTGATATCAGGTTACAAATATCTTGCTGCTCTATTAGATCTCTTCTTTTATGATGTGTATCAAGATGGCAAAAAATAATCAATTTAGGTTGTTCTCTTGCTGCAAATGGTGTGGTCACCGGCTGTGTCTTTTTACCATTAACTCTCTCTTGTTATACAGAGCAGGCATTTTCCAGATATTCCTGTGGCTTAACACATGTTTATATATTTCCTCACCCAGACAGATTTTTCTCACCGAGTTTGAGAACCTGTGGACAGGGAGGAAGAAAATGGCGAAGAAAATGTGTGGAACGCTTCTCTTGATGTATATGTTTCAACCCAGCTGCTCTTGTAATAGAGATGATGTCTGAGAGCATTTTGGACACAATGAACTGTGACTGTCAAAGAACAATGGCCCATCCCCAATATGCAGAGCTTAACTTTCTCAGACTAAGGATTGTCCTCAGCCTCCCTCCAATGTGAAAGTTCCCTTTATGTGGATCTTCATCATGAAACAAGCCAAGATTCAGGTCTGAACACTCAAATATCTTGGACAAAAATACAACTCCAGGACCCCTTGTGGCTGCCCTTTACAATTGTATGGAGAAGTGGCTGTGAAGCTGAAATCTGTTTGCAAACAGTTTGAATCAGAAGCTAAGATACCATCTGGTACCTTTGTGCAGCTTTCCCTTTTTGCTGTTTTGCAAGTTCCTGCACATGGGAAGATTTACATTGTTGGAGAGTGATTTTTCTGAGCCTGTGGCCAACATGCTTTTAGCCAAGAAATAGATTTTTGTCTTGTATTTAACTCTGAAACAAAGGTAATGTATTGAAGTCAAGTAAGGTCATGTCATCAGTGATCAGAAATCATGCCATGTGCCCCAAATGACCAGGCACAAAGCCTAAGCAGTAAATTATTTATACTGGGTAGATGTGTTAAGAACAGTTTGGGAATCACCTGGTGCACTGGTGCCTTGGGAAAAGCTATGTTTGGCTTTCTTAAATGAAAAGAGGGATAAATCGCCACAATCTACCTAGAAGAAATTAGTAAACTGGAAAAAAACTAGCTGGAAAAAAAAATGCTGAAAAATTGTCCACTAGTTCCAATTGTTTAATATGGTATAGATATTTCGGTAGTGGAGAGGATGATGGGACATGTGTGTTAGAGAAGGCTGGATTGAATCGAGACCTGTAAGATGATTTTCTGTGACAGTTTGGTTAATTATAAGAACTACATGAAAAGGGGCACATAAACTTCATCCTGCTCTGTTTTAAAACTTTTTCCAGAGCATAAGTCCTTCTTTAAAGGTTACCCTCTGAGATGGAACATGTCCTGTGTTTTACTTACTGTTTTACTAAGCTATGACTCTAAGTGCTTGAAATTTGCAGCTTCAGTCAGTCATAGGCTGGAGAAGTGTTTATTTTTTCTCAGTTCTTCCTGCTATTTAATGAATGTAATGCACTGAGTACTCTGACTCTGGATTCTGGCAGCCTTATTCTTCCCCAGAAAGAGTACATCGGCTACAGCACACTGGTAATATGAGTGAGGTCCTCCTGCCTACTACAGAATAATAATTTGCAGACTGAGGAGGAGAGACTAGAACTGAAGTCACACAAGGTCATTTCTGGCTGAACTGAAAATAAAGCCCATGTT
Organism: Podiceps cristatus; assembly: GCA_000699545.1. Classification (NCBI taxonomy): domain Eukaryota; kingdom Metazoa; phylum Chordata; class Aves; order Podicipediformes; family Podicipedidae; genus Podiceps; species Podiceps cristatus. The sequence continues at coordinate 81,196 of KL276294.1, forward strand.
TTAAAGGCGACTTAGGAAAATTGCAGCCACTTATGCATATTGGTTAACAGAAAGAGTCTGTCTGCCTTTTTGGATGTGGTGGTTGCAAAATGGGGGGTTCCTTTTCCATAAGTAACTCATTTGTTTCAGTGAGTTAAAATTCCCAACTTGGATAAAGGTCTGTGACTGCTGGCAGTGACTGTGATCAGTACCATGTTTCAAACAGTTCGGTGTTTCTTGCAGACACAATGGGAGCTGCTGTGCGTGAAGGATTCTGGATCTTCTTCAGGAGACTTTAGAAGCATTTGTCTGCCTTTTGAGAAATACTGAATGTGTTTTGTGGGAGAAGGAAAAGCCACCATTAATGTCAGACATATGTTCAGTAAATGACTAATAGAGCAATTAAATTCCAATTAAAACTATGCTTCTGTTTATCAAGACTGATTCGCAAGCATTTACTGCAGTGTATTAGTGTTTCTGCTTACTGCATATTACTAGTACTTCCATTATGTTCTAAACAATAGCTGGGTAACACATATGTAGAGATTTGTTTCAAAAAGTGTCAGTAGCCTCTTGCTGTATAGAAAAGCTAAGGCGCTCTGCCCTTGTCTCCCCTGGCCCCAGTGGGCACCCACTCTTGGCAGGGCAGTGTGGCAGGGTGGGCCACTCCCTGGGCAGTTGCTGGTCACAGACCCCACAGCCCTGCTGATGTGCTGCACAGCTGCTGCTGTAAGAGCTGTTTTTCACTTGTTGTTATCATTGCCAGCCTCTGAGCTGAAGCTGCTTTTGCCTGCCCAATGTATATGTTTTTCTTAATTGAATAAAAATAAAATTGATTTGATTTTTACATGTAGTTAGAAGTTTGCAGTTCTGCCCGTGTTCAAGGGTGGCAGGTCACTGGGTCATTTTTACTAGCATTGTCTGGGATGTATTTTATTCTCCTTTTTCATTGTTTTTCCTTTGATATTCTCAGTCTGGTCTGGATTTTCTCATTGAGTCATCCTCTTTTCTGTCTGTCTTCCTATACCGTGACCTTACAGGCTTCCTTTGCAGCCCCTGGAGGTTGGCAGGGCTGTCAGTGTGGAGGACAGAGGCAGGAGTGTTTGAATTCCCCTGTCAGTCCAAATTGCCCTCACAAGGAGAGCAGGGCTCAGGGGCAACTCATATGTCCTGTGCAAGAGTATTGCTCAAAGGTGACCTGCCCTCAGCTGTAACCACCACTGATGGTGTGGACGAGGCCCTTGAGAGTGTTTTTAGCCTTTGCCATAGGCAGGACCAGATTTGGCAGTCTGTTTAGCAATGCTCTCACAAACAGTAGGATGGAAATACATCCAGCTTTTTTTGCCTGCAAAACACTGTGGGAGAGCTGTTCTGGACCTGCTAAGGTAGTCACTGCACTTGTCAGCATCACCCAAGAGGCACCAGATCTACTGCTGATGCCTCTACTTGCTAGTAAGCTGACTGAAAGCATCATGTGCAGGTGGGTCTTCTCCATGGACTTCATCTGGTATCTCCCTACACTGGCACCATGCAGGTTTTCATGAAGGGTAAAGCAAACATTAGCCTTCGGTGAAGCCCGTCTAGAAGTGGATTGAGTGGGCTGTGAGTGTGGGCCCCTGAAAATGTCATGGAAGCTTCACATATTGACTGTGTCCAGACCCTCTGCTCTATGCAGCTCCCAGACCTCATCTGCCTTTGTAGTGATGTTGGGCAGAAAAAAATGTCCAGAGCATTTTCTTTGCAGTGGCTCCACCTCATTTCCTATAAGAGGCTTGAGACTGCCTGCTTGGGGTTTGGCAGCAGCCTGAACTGACAACTACCGGCTACATGGGCTATGGGATGTACAGACCTGGGTCATGGGATCTACCGGGAATTCAGGGCTCTGGGAGTATTATCACAGGATGCATTTCAGTGTAAATTATTTCCTTCTGAAAATATTCTTTTTTTCAGGGCTTTATTTGGCCAGAAAATGTGGCCTTTAGGAGACAGAGGCTGCTTTAGTTGGGTTAAAATACAAAGCTTTCCTATTCCCCCAAACTATTTGGTACCCAGCTGGGGGTGCTGCAGAGAGGATGCACTCCTCTTGCCTGGGAGCTGAATGGGATTTCTCTTCATTCAGCAGAATGGAAAAGAAAAATAGAGAATGATGCGTTAGGGACTTGCATGCCATGGTGCAAACAATAGCTTGACATCAGAGTAAAGCCAAGTAAGCCCACCAGCTCTCATTCACAATCGGCAAGCAAGCAGGAGGGTCAGGTTCATTACACGGGGGACTCTGCTCAAGTGCAGGCTCCAATCCAGCGTGGAGACGTCAAGAAAGAGTGAAGGCGATGAAATCAGCTCTGAGTGTAAAAGCTAGAGTCTGTTAGAGGAGGGAGCTCATAACATCCTACAATGAGTGAAGTGAGACTGGAGCTGAAGTAAGGAGGAAATCGGGGGTGGAGGATTTTCTGGCTTTTGAGGTTTTATGAACCTTGCAAACTGTTTTATGGGTTCACAAAGCTAGTTGACTCTGGACCTTTTTTTTTTTTTTTTTTTTATTTTAATTTAAACCCTTTTCTTTCCAGGGCTATCCAGGTCAGCAATAAAAATAACGTTAAGTAATGAATTAAAGCTGAATCTGTTCTGCAAAGAGTAGAACATCCCACCAGACTCAACTGAGCCATAGAAAACACATGTACTACTCTTATTCAGTGGATGATGTGTTGGCCATTCATGTTGGCTGCGATTTGTTTCTAGTCTCATCCTTATTTTCAGTAGCTTTCACTCTTTTCTTTGATTTTTTTTTTTCCCCCTCTGGTTTCCTAGGGACATAAAGGTTATGAAATTAATTTATTTGTACATGTATGAGTTTCTTTGTCTCCCCTATCTAGTGTTTTAACTGTGACAACTAATTTCATCCAACATTACCAGAAAGGCACAGTTCTCAAAGGTAATTGTGTTCCAATATGTTTTGTGAAAATAAGTGCCTGGAGAGAGGGGCAAGACCTTGTTAATGTTTCCAGCAAGGGGAGAACTTCAGGAAGCTGAGCTCATTAGGCATTATAAACTCACCCCCCACCAAAAAAAAAAAAAAAAAAAAAAAGAGGGGGCTCAGGGGACATGCATTGTGCTGCAACTTCAGGAAAAGCTTGCAACTACCATGATACTGAAATCCTTAGGAAACTGTGTTAGCTCATAGAGCTATCTGGGTTTCTGCTTTGATTCTGCTGAATGTCTCTGTACAGCAGTATGTAACCTATAACATCTGAGAACAAATCAAACTGACAATCCAAGCAGCAGTGAAACTAGATCAGTCTGTTTGTTATTCCATCGCTAGTCATAAGAGAAACGTGAAGCTTGTTTCACAAATTGAAACATCCAAATTATCAGCAGGCCTGAGACCACTCTGTGTTCTTGTTTTTTATTGGTAGTTACTGAAGCCAAACAGGACCAGACCAAGTCTGTTACTTCATCTCTGCTTGGCTGGAAATGTCGCTGCGGTCTGATTGTGCTCCTAGAAATAGCAGGCTTGGCTTTGTATCGGAGGATGCCGGATCTGGAGGCAACTTTTTGTGAGCTGATCCCACCACTTGTGGGATGAATTCCCTTTGGAGTCCACTGCTTGCTCTGGACTCTAAAAGACAGGCATATGTGAAAAGAACAGTGATGTGAATGTTTTGGAGTTAGCTCTGGATAATGTTGTTTTCATGTCTAAATTTCCACACAATCCCTGTGACTTTGATAGTAAGTTTAGGAAGGAGGAGAAAAAGTAAAAGATGTAAATGTTTAAGAAAGGGGCAGGGAAGTAGTTCCCTTCTTACCAGCATATGCCACGCCAAACTGTCAGATGTTCCAGGGGCAAGAATGACTGTTCCTCCTCCAATCCCTAAAAAGCAGCTTTGCTTGCTGGTAGGAAGTACAGCAGCTGGGCTGTGGCACTAGGTGATGCATTTCCTTCAGCTTTTTTGAAAAATCATCCTCAGTTTATCTCTTAAACTCTTGTGTTGCTGGCAAACACTTGTGCCTAGAGCACAAGCCTTACGAGGAGCGGCTGAGGGAGCTGGGATTGTTTAGTCTGGAGAAGAGGAGGCTGAGGGGAGACCTTATTGCTCTCTACAACTACCTGAAAGGAGGTTGTAGCGAGGTGGGGGTCGGTCTCTTCTCTGTAGTAACAAGTGATAGAACGAGAGGAAATGGCCTCAAGCTGCGATAGGGGAGGTTTAGGTTAGATATTAGGAAAAACTTCTTCACCGAAAGGGTGGTCAGGCATTGGAACAGGCTGCCCAGGGAAGTGGTTGAGTCTCCATCCCTGAAGGTGTTTAAAGAACGAACAGATGCGGTGCTTGAGGGCATGGTATAGATGGACTTGGCAGTGATGGGTTAACGGTTGGACTCGATGACCTTAAGGGTCTTTTCCAACCTTGACAATTCTATGATTCTATGATTCATGGTCATACCCCAATAGTGTTACAGCTAAGTGCTTTCATGGCCAAAAACTGGATGCCTAAATGTGTGTTTAGTGAAAGTAGCTTCAAAGGTTTTCCACCACACCTTGTGCTGCGTTGGGATCCAGCACGTGTCCCACTGGAGCAGGGATTATCTCCCATGTGCAGCTGTTTAGGACAACGCGATTGCTCTGGGAAACACAGAGGTGCCATATGTGGGTGCTGCCCTCCTGTATTCTGCTATAAAGTGGTACATGCAGCCAGTCACTGCAGCTTCGTAAGCAGGTGTCTGACCAGCTTGTAAAAACTGACTTGGCTGTTTATGTCACTTCCAGTGTTGGAGGAGCTCGCCCAAGGGCACGGTGTTCTGCAGGGTCCTGTGTGGAGAAGGCCTCTGCCTGCCTTAATTCACAGCCTGAACAGAAACATGCTCGGGAGAGGAAACGGGAGTCCCTGGATCTCTTTGGCAGAGGCTGAATCTAGCCCCAAAAACTAGAGCAGGGAAAATATGCTGGGTTCTGCTGTGAGTTTATTCCTGAGCGAGCCTCCCAGACCCCAAGTAGAGGGGCATCCCCCATGGTGCTTTGCTTCCCATCTGGCTAAGGAAAAATGGTAGGTAGGCAGTGGTGTCAGGTGTCTGACAGTGCCCTGTTCTAGCCAAAATAGCAAAAACAGCTGTCAAATAAGTGAGACCAGCAAGGGAGGGTTTTGCTGCTTTGTTGTTCAGGCCATTTTGGGGGAGGGAGGGAGGGAGGGAGGAGTGAAGAAGCTGGGCTTGATCCATCGCAGGCTACCTGCGTTCCTACTCCAGGGCGGGTGCTTCACAGCACAATTCCCTTATGCTCTCTTATCAGCCACGGGAAGGTGTTTTATTACTGGATTGCTGCTGGCTGCTCACCAAGCACCTCTGAGACAGGAATCATCACTCAAGCTAAATTAAAGAGTGCTTGAGTACATACAGGGGAAGGAAAAACAAACTGTGAGGAACTGAATCCAGAACTCCCGATGCCCAGGATGACATCAGGCTTTTCCCTCACCTCTGATCAAGTGCCCCTCTGGCAGGTGAAACCTGGGTTTCCAGAGCTGCCCAAAGGAATCCTGCACCTAGCTTCTTTAGACTGGGACACCTAATGTCAGAATTCAGAATCTCTGGGATTTTCTCTATGTTCTTAATTCTTTATATGCTCTTGGGCACATCGGTGAACTTGTGTTAAGTATCCTACTCCATGCAGTAAACCCCCCTCACAGCTCAGTGATGCTGCAGGCCATAGAGAAGATGTGCGGTTGTTCAAGACTAGGCGTGACAAACAGCGTAGGCCTGAGCAGCGTTACTGCTGCGGGCATTACGATACCTCCCAGTGTGGCAAGTCCATGGGAGCCGCATTTTGGAAAGGATGCCTGAGGCGCTCCCAGCCCGCCTTCACATCGAGGAGTCGTGGTGCACAGGCTCTGCCATGTTTGTCACGTGAGGTCCCCAAGGGCAGCTGGGGTGAGCTGCTGGGGGGCTGCGAGTGCCCCGGGGTCCCTGTGGGTCACGTCATACACAGACCAACTCCGCAGACAGCCTAAAGCAGGGCAGGGGCTGCCTTCTCTCAAGTACTGTTTTTTGAAGCAGCTCCTAACATGAATATAAGGATTTTGTTTTGTGGGAATTGTAATCCACAGCTTCTGCTTTCCTTTGGGATGAGAATGTATGGACCTGGCAAGGAAGTGGCCGATTTGGCAGCTCAGCAAGCCTTGGCTGTGCATGGAAACAGTGCAGAGTCTGCATCGAGGTTGGGCCTGGGAAGGGATGACGTCTGACCGTCAGGGGTCTGGGAGTCTTGTGGGGCAGACAGGCATCAGTGTGTGGGATGCCTGTAGTACCGTAGAGACTCGGACATTTATATTCTGCCTGTTGTGACCCCACCAGAGCTTGCATTTACCCTCTCATGAGAAGGGATGTTCAGTCGAGTAACCTTGAGCCACAGTTTTGTATCATGTCATTCTGCATGCTGTGGAGCTGGTACCTACCAGAAGCAGGTCTGGATGTATCATGGAAGAAGCACTTTCCTAAGGGGAAAAGGGTTAAAGCTTTGGTGTGTTTTCCCGCAATTTTAAATTTTACAATAATTGGGAAAATGTATATTTATAGCATTTTGTCAACAATTATTAATAAACACTGTTGCAGAAAACAGTATTTTCTGAAAAAAAAAAAAAAAATCCCTCAAACATATTTTACCTATGTGTTTGTCAAAATCAGCAACCTGAACAATAACTGCCTGTGCTGAAGGAGAACTGCACATAGAGGAGGAAGATGTCGGGCCATGTGGATGGTCTATGGAGGGAATACATTAACATCCCTGGTAGAGAGGGCTGGATGGGTCCCTGCCAAATTCTGTCATCAGAGCCTCTGTGGCAGGTAGAGGAATCCCACCTCCACCCCAAAATATCCTGCCTCCAGGCATTGTCTAACCTTAAGCTTTTGAGGCACTTATTTAAATTCTTGTGGCTTTGAAGCAGCACTTGTTCTTGATAACCCCCAGTGAACTTCTTGGGTAAACCAGCCCTGATTTTGACCCACATCCTTGAACCCTGAGAACCCCCGGCCGACATCTGACCGCAGCACGCAAGTAGCCTGGAGGTGGGACAGCCCCGTGGCTGTGGATGGCTTGTCTGCCTGCCTTCCCCTCCCAGAGGGACTGCTGGCGGGGGGGCCCTGCGGCTACGAGAGCTGAAGGGCAGTGTATTGCTGGAGCACAGATAGGCAACGTTCATAAAATTCCTATCAGCCTTTCTATGCTTTTGCTGAGCAGTGTAATACCACAGGATAAGTATCTGGGGACAACATCTATCATCATGACAAACCCCCTCTGAATTCCCCCAGACGCAGGCTCTCTGCGAGCAGCATTGGGCTCCTGTTACGATTCAAGTCCATGCTCAGACTCTGATCTGTTTTCAATTTGCTGATAATGATGTTGTTTATTTCTTGGTCTGGGTGCAATTGCAAATTAAGTTGGCTCCCTGCAATTGTCTTGCTCTGTCTCTTTCTTTGGTGATACGCTCCTCTGAGCAGCATTTTGATCTCGCTTCCTTACATTTGTGTGCTGTGAAGGAGCGCTATGGACCAGGAGGGATGATTTTTGTTTTTTTCAAGGCAGCTTCCTGATTTCCCACTAATGTGGTTGATTATGGTGTTTGCAATGTGCCAAGTCTGGATTCCAAACAGCCCAGGCAGCACTAGGATTGAAAGGCCTTTGGCAGAGGGATTGGAAAAGTCTTCTGGAACAATTAAGGCAAGAGTGAAGCAAATGCGAGGGTCAGACCGATTTCTTCATGCACGCAGCAGTTTAATGAAATCGGGAATTGATCCCCAGGGAGTGGGGCTAGAGGCTGCGTTTGCATTCAGGGCACCTCTCCCAGCCCCAGCTGCAGCAGAGGGGTGCTGTGCCACCCCGCACCCCGTTACTTCTTGCAGAGGTTTGAGCTCCTCTGGGATTTGAGAGATACAGTGAATGTGCCCAGTATTTCTGCCCCAAGGCTGGGAGTGAGGATGGGTTTAGCAATGGTACTAGGCCCGCAGAACATGCCAGGGTGGAGGGAGAAAACAGGCCTTCCTGTAGCAGCAGATACTAAGACAAACATCCAAATAGCTTGCTGCTGGGCTGTGCAGGGAGGAATCCCCCAGAAAGGGGACCGAGCTATCTGATTGACACCTTGTGTGGAGTAGAAAGAGTGAGGTTTTTCTCTAATAACAGCACGTGCTCTGTTTCCCCAGGTGTACAGCACCTCACAGCTCCTGCTGTCTCCAAGCTCAGATGTAATTTGCTGCTTGCTGCCATTCCCAAGCCTTTGCCAGCACTACTGCTTCCAGCTCCTGCTCTCCTAAAGCAGATCTTTCTTTCAGGTTATTTTCCCCAAATTAATTTGCTTGCTTTTTTCCAGCCTGCCTCTTTACTTGTTCTAGTATGCTCAGAGTGTGTTTTAAAATCTCTCTAAAGCCACTTGTGTTCTCTTCATCTCCCCTATTATTGGTAATACCTCTCAATGAAGTTTCATCTGTGAATTTATTTACTATTTGTTTTTCTTCCCCAAAGCATACAGTATTTTTATGGTGACAGAATAAATGTATAAAGGCAGATTTCAGGAGTGCAGTGGAGACTAACAAACTTTGTAGAGTGCTTTGGAGTATCTTCAGGCAAGAAACCTGGCTATCTAGTGATGGCTAATGGATCTCCAGGATCCAGGAATGCTCCAGGGGCAGAGGGTGTCCAAACATTTGAAGACACTCAAATTCCTGTCAATTCGTTCTTCCAGAGCAGGACTGAATCCAAAAGGATAACTTTTTCCTGGAAAGAAATTTTAGCAAAGATCCTTATCATGGAACTAAGAAGTGGGCTGCGGAAGTGTAAATGTAACTCACCATAATAAAGTATTAAAGCATTGCAAATGTTTTTTCACTCTGCACGTGGCATTGGGAGCCTAATGGTTCTGAGAAGCTTGCTATTCAGCGCCAAACTACGCTATCTGATGGGCACGGAGGAAGAGTGCATTCAAGTTTGTTTGTGTGTATGTCATGTACTCATCGGTTTTCTTCTGCTAAACACATCCTAATTTGATTTGTGCTCAGTAACAAAGGATGGAACTTTATCCCTTGTTAAGGTCAGTTTAGCCTCTCTAAAGCCAAAGAAGCCAGAGGTGTTGAATTTTTTCCTGGGGATAATGCTAATATGAAGAATCATAGATTCATTATAGTCTTGTAGTGCTGGAATGGACCTGCAGAGATCTCCTTCATCACTCTGCACTTAGTCAGGAAGATTATTTCTAGACAATGCTTATGGTTGTTTGCCTGACTTCTCATAAAAAACCCTTCCTAGGTAACCTGCTGCGATGTTCAACTATGCTGATAGTCAGAAAGCTTTCTTAATATGCCCTTTAAATCTGCCTTGCCTTGAGTGAAACTGATTTTTCTTCTCTTACTCTTAGTGAAGATGGAGAGCCATCGATCATCATCTTCCTGACCTTTTAAATGTGACAAGATTGCTATTACGTCTCTCCTTAGTCTTCTCTTTTGTAGACTAAACAAATCTACTTCCTTCATCTGTTCTTCCTGGGCCGTATTTTCTATACCTCAATCATTCTTATTACTGTCCTTTGGACTTTTTCCAGTTCTCTACATCTCTCTCTAATTGTGGTGCCCCAAAATGAGTACAGTATTCCAGAAGAGTGAAATCATTACTCTTGTGTTATATACATATAACATTTGTGATAATACATCTTAGAAATTTGTCTTGTTTGCAATGGCATCGCACTGTTGACTCATTGAGCTTGACCATTTTATGCTATGCAGTTGCCTGTTCAGTCAGTGCATAGCTAATCATTCTCTCTCCTGTTTCCGCACTTGATTTCTCCTTACGATGGTAATAATTTGTACTTGAACTCACCACATTTCAGGTTGGTTATAAGTATCTCTCCAGTTATCAAGGCCATTTTTTATCCTGATCCTGCCTTTCCAAGGAGTGGCAACCTCTTTCAATTTGTGATCCTTTGCAGAGTTTAAAAGTGAGTTCTTTTGGCTGATATTCAGAAAGTTAGGACAGAGACGTTTGTTCAGCGGGGACTAGGAAAATGGTCGAGATTTATAACAAGGGAAAAAAAGAAGTATATATTTTTTTCTCCAGCCCACTTGTATGTGACCATTCAAACAGCTTCTGGTTGTGGTGTCCTTTCATTCTTGAATTATTAAAAACATTGGCTTTTTTTCAGATGTGTGTTGTAGTTGTACTCTAGAGACAACTTGTAAAAAATATATGAGTGCTCATGTCTTAATGCTATTTCCTCAAAGAGTTCTTCCTTTTCTAGTCCCATTTGTAGTAGAGATGTATTGACTTTTCAGGCCCAAAATGAGATCAGTTTTCCATATTATTTCTATTTAGGGAAAAGATTTATTCTTTGAGAAGTTATTGCAAAGGCATTCCCTCAGCCGTAAGAGAAGAGACTTAAGGACTGTGGTCTGCGATAAGAACTCCATCTAGATCTGCAGCTTGGCAGGTTTTGTTTCTCTTGCCCATATAGGGAGGATCTGCCGCAGAAAAAAAATCCCTGAAATTCCCTTTCCTGTATGTCACCAGATTTCTTGTGCAGCCTCCTACTATCACCTCCTTCTCTTCTTACTCTCTCTTGGTTCCATACTAACCATGCTTCTTCCTAGGTTGGGCATTTATTTAGCAGATGATAATGGAGTTCACAAAAATAGTGGGGAAGTGGGGAAGATACTTAATGTTAAGTGAAGGAAAAGGGACTTCCTTGTTCTCATTCTTACAAATCACTTGCTAAAAGCAAAGTTGCTCCAGGAGGCTCTGCAAGCATCATGTGCGGCAGGCTCTGTTCCTGCAGCATATTTCCCTGGCAGCGTGCTGACAGATACTGCTCCGACCAGCAATTCTAGCAACGTCCCTGTCTGTCCAGCTGTCAGAGGACTCCTTGAGCATTTTCAGTAAATCAGCTTTAATAGTTTCACCATTTCATCTGCGTAAGGTCATTATTCCCCGGGTAACTATTGAGACAAACTGTAATCACCTCCTGTCTACTGCACCATAAATCCTCATTTTCACTCACACGTCTACACTAGAGCCAGTGTGCAGCTTTCCCATGATGTGGTGATCAACTGCTGGATCAGATCATGTGGGGAACAGTCAGCTCTCCAGTACTTCTGAGAGAGGATGTCTTTTCTGAAAGCTGCACCCTGCCACCTAGATTTTGTCTGCCTAGACATAGGAGTTGCTGGAGAAAGCCCTCCGACCAGGATGCTGGTGTAGTGTAGGG
>KL276295.1:0-12156 GCA_000699545.1 Podiceps cristatus
TTAAATTTATTCAACTTTTCTTAGTTCACTTAGTTGATTTTTACATTACCTTCATTTCCCGATTTTTTATTTTTTTTACTTTTTTTTAGGTCACCCTTTTTTCTTTTTTAAAAAGTATTAGCCCTGCTACCAGGTTGTCCTCACCTCATACTCCAAAGGACTGCCATTTCTCTGTGTTACTGGACATGAGCTGGTATGTTTGAAACTTTGAATGCGACCTGAAAAAAATTACTCTTTCCACCCACCTTCCTGTGCTGAAAGGTAGCTGTAGAAAACATTTCTGCCTTTTTCTAAAGGAAGGCCAATGCTCATAAAACTGACTGTTGCTAAAGTCTTGCAGGCCAATAGGTATTAAGGTGGGGTATATTCAGGATTAATAGTCTGATATGTGCGGAGCAGCCAACAATGGAATTTGCAGACCAAGAAACAGAGGATAGTGGTTAATAGTATATGCTAAAATCCATGATTTGGCTACATCTGGATTTTTCAGGGATAGCAAGGTTATCTAACCATACTCTTTTCCATGTGTCTACAGGAAAAAAAAAGTAATTTGCAATATGTTTTTAAAAAGGAAGAAAAACATTTTAATGCTGTTTCATTAATGACTTGCTTCCAAGTGCTGATGAATCCCAGCAGCGTACGCAGTTGTGCGGTTGCATTGGTGACTGGCCAGGTTCCGGTCAGAAAGAAGAGTCCTGCCTCTCCTCAGCTGGTCAGAGGGGGAGTCTCTGCCCCTGGCTGCCAGCTGCAAGGCAGGGAACAGGGTGGACTGGTAAAGCCTTACAGTTTCCATTTCCTTCAGCAGCAGCTGAACAGGTGGTCTCGGTTAATGGTTGCGGTTGCCCTCCCTGCGAAGTCCACGGAGGTCTTCCTCTTCCCAGTAATCGCGGCTCCACCTTTAGGAACCAGCACAAGTGGCCTTTCTCTGGGGTTTTTTTGGCCATGCAGCCAGTAACACCGTTAGAGCCGCAATAACTCGTGTCTCTCAGTTACCAGGGACCAGACCTTATGGAGAATAAGAAAACTTCACTGACAAACAAGAATGACGAATGACAAGTTTCTTTATGTACAAAGCAAAGTCTCGGGACGAAGAACAGCTGGGGAGCACCCACAGCAGATACCTCCCTCTCTGTCTCCAGCTGTGTCCTATTGCACTTGCAGCACTGGTAACGGCATTCAATGCACCCTTCAACCAACTGGCTCCGTGTGCAGAGTCTGGATAAGAAAGGTCTGATAAAGACAGAAGCTTTGCTGGTGAACAGAGTGGTGTTCCCAGGGTAGCATCCCTTTGAGGCCAGGTTTAGTGACTCAGGAATCGGGCAAATTGCTGAGTCCCAACCCAAATTTGCATCCTCCTGCTGCAGTGTGTGCAGTGAAGCTGCATTTATTTGCACGGACCGGTGAGCTGGCGCTGTGCAGGGATGCCGGGTGCTGGTGGGGGTGTCGGGAGGTGGTTTGGCTCTCTGCTCTGCGGATCAAATTCGTGTCCCCAGGCAGCCTTGTAACAGCTGACCCTCTTCTGACATCTTCCATGTAGACACAACACTTTCTCATCCGCACCCTTAGTGTGCAGTCAGGTTCCTGGTCACGTCGTGAAGGATTTTGGCTACATCTAAACAGCAGAACCCAGAGCACTTATCTCCTGCATCCCCATTTTGACTCTCTCAAGAAGAGACCTTGGCTCTCTGTTTTCCTGGAAGGCAAACAAGGATGCGTAGGAGGGAAGGAGACATTTTTATCTCATAAAACCTTTTATAAAGTCAGCATGCAGTTGTCTTCATCCAGGTACAGCTGTACCATGCAATATCTTGATGGCCACCTGGCTGCAATGGCTCTGCAGGGCTGAAGCGTCCTCAAGCGCTCAGGGGTCAAGATGCTCAAATGTCAGCTCTTTCTTTAAGTGCTGACGTGCAGTCAGGAGGAGCAGCGTGATCCTGGAATCGATACATGCCTATCATTATTCCCGCAGCACACGGGGCTGTGACTTGCGTGCAGCGGGCACCCTGCAGAGCCAGCATCCCGGCCGGAGAGAGCCGAACTGCCCCAGCCAGAAGAAAAACAAGGCCATGATCTGGCCATTTATGCAGACTTGGGATGCCTGTAGCTCACGTCGCGGCTCTGTGGGTGCGGAGGTGGCACTGTGTGTGCGGCCACGGGAGCTCCCCATCAGAGCCTCTGTCTGCAGCCCGGGCAGCCCCGGCACCGCTGTGCTGCCCCGTGGTTTGAAAATGCAGGTGACTTGTCAGAGGAAGGTAGGACTTCTGAAGCGCATCTCAGAAGCCTCTCCTCCGCAGGTCTCTTGCCTCACACAACAAACGCCGAGAGGATTAACCAACAGAGGAATAATGGTTTTTTGCTTTGTTTATTTTGTTCCTCTTGTGCTGGATGTTTGCATCACATGCTGTCCCTTCTGCTGCCTGGTACCTGTGTCATGCCTTGCAGTCCACCCGAGCAAAGTGGAAAAGGGAATGTGAGCAGCTCCACAGAGACCTTCCCTGCCTTTAAGTCTGAAGGGGCTGCCCAGGAACCTGCTGAATTTGGAGACCATAGCTTAAAGCACTGGTGATGCTAATGATAACATTAATTAAAGTCTTTTAAAATACTTTTTTTTTTTTCTCTAGATTTATTGAAGGAAACAAAATTGAAACGATTTCAAGAAATGCATTTCGTGGCCTTCGAGACCTGACTCACCTGTAAGTTATTTAACAGCTAGTAGAGTAATTTGTACTTGAACAAAACTCTTCTGGGGGACCGCTGGTTTTCATGCTACACAGAAAACCTCCCTTCCCCTCGTGTGTCAGCTTCCTCCTGCTGTCAACAACGTGCCTTCCACAAATTGGAAAGCTGGCCTTCAACAAATTCCTGCTTGGGCAGCCCTGCGGGATGCTGGCTGCCGGCACACACGCAGCTCGTGCTGGGACGCAGCTGTTACCTGCCGATGCTGCACCGGTACCACCCTCACGCTGCGCACTCAGGGTTAACGTTCCTGGTTCTTTTCACAAGTTCAGTGATTGCTCTGTGTGTTATGTTTGCACCTGGGCAATAAAAAAAAGCTTTATATATTGTACTTTTACATGATCTTGAAGCAATCTCCATTCTTGAATGAGTATAATTACAATTATACTGTGCATGTTCCTCGTTAACTATTAACAATGGCAGTGGCTGGACAGGACCAGATAATTAACAACCTCTCAGTGAGCTCAGACTTCGTGAGAGTCAGCCAGACAAGAGGCAGCAATGATACTAACCTCTACCTTTCTTTTCTAGTTCTTTGGCCAATAACCATCTCAAAACTCTGCCAAGGGATGTCTTCAGTGATTTAGATTCTCTAATTGAACTGTAAGTAATGAGAATCTTTCTACTGACTGCCTGCTTCTGTCACTGCTTTACTCTGAGTTTTACTTTCTGGGTTTGTGTGGTGCTGTATCTGACATCTGCACAGAAAAGAAATGTGCGTTTCGTTGTTCCAGATTTTCTCATTTTAAAATTGTCTACTTGGTAGACTCCTCTAAAATAGCTGCTATTTCTCAAGTCACGGTTGCTTCTCATGATGGTACATAGCTTGCATTATTGTACTTCTTTGATATTTCATAGAAATTGTTTTTTAGGGAAAGGGAGACAATGAATTTAAAAACTACAATTTCTCTGAACATTTTTTCCTGTTATTGTTGCATGTATTCCCTGAGATTATTTTAGTAAAAGGCATTCATTTAAAAAAAAAATGCTTGTTTTTTCTTGTTTTTATGCAGTTGCAGCACATTGCTGTCTTACTGTCAGTGTTTTCTTGTATAACTGTGCTGCTAGTCAGCTTCCCCTATTTTTGGCCTGGCTTTCCCAAACAGCAAAGTATAATGGTAAGCCACAAAAATTGCCAAGGGATCGAAGAACAGGTACAGCTTTGAAATTGCACGTACATTAGTAGGGGGAGGTTAAATTGATTCCACATCAGCAGCGACTCTAAAAACACCAGCCTTACATCTGTATTTTAGTGTAACACAGAAATGGTACCAGCAAGGCCACTCTGTCAGCCACCGGTGCCGGAGCAGTTTAGTGAAGGAAGGGGATTTATCTGTGTCAGCAGTAGATGGTGGGAAGGAGGCTTGCAGCAGACAACCACACTGTCAAGGTTTATTACGTTACGGTCCTAATCCTATATGAAAACTTATAAACATGAGTGACTTTACACTTGAATCACAGTGCGCTATTACTGCGATTGTATGTAAGCATATTTCCTAGGTGGAAACTGTTTTTCCAAGGACAACACTCAGTGAAGGAGCGCCCATAGTAAGAGAGTCCAAATAAAACTTAAGAAACTTCCCTGTTCTAGGTTCAAAAACAATTCAAGGCTACACAGATATTTTTAAATTCAGCATGCCAAGGTGATAACAGTTCTGTAGTATTCATATTGCTATCAACCTTTTCAAATATGTTTATTTCTGTGTGTTTTTTTAGAGATTTAAGGGGAAATAAATTTGAGTGTGACTGCAAAGCCAAGTGGTTGTTTTTGTGGTTAAAGATGACAAATTCCACTGTTTCTGATGTCCTGTGTATTGGTCCAGCAGAATATCAGGATAAGAAGTTAAATGATGTGACAAGTTTTGATTATGAATGCACCACTACAGGTATTCAGAATGTATATTTCTAAGCACAGTACAAATGGTTAAATATCGGAAGTTTAGACTATACCCTTTCGATTCTGTGAGCATGACCTGGGGGGAGGAAAGGGTTACACATAAAGCACTTCCCAGTACTAGAACAAGCATAAAATGGGAAAATTACACTTTGAAGCCAAAGTAAGTACCGAGTTTTTATTTGGATTAAGTGATAACGGGAGAAGAGCTCTGACTATTCATATTCCAGAAGACTTGATTATGACTCACTTTGTGACTTAATTTTCATCACAGAATGCTTTCTGTTATCTGGAATAAGGCCATATAGTTATGGCAGTTGAGCTTCCCAAAATCTCCGTATTTCACAGAAAGCGATGAAAAGAAGTCCAGATAATGTGGCTATATCTAGTATCTTTATTCAAAAGGCCACAATTTCATAGCATCAAATGTAGTGGCAATACTGCCAGCAGTTCTTCATGGAACTCCGTTAAGTTGGAGAGAAATGTCCAATAATATTCTGACTACTGTCTTGTTTAGGATCTTGATTTTTATTTTAGGTAATGTGAAGCATGCTGCAGGAAGTGAGGAGAAACTTGCATGTGGTTATGCTTATATTTTACGACTGAACAGCTGCAGTTACCTGTCTTTAAATGTAGTCACATCATATAACTGAGAATATCAGCTGCGAGTATTGTCTTTCATCTTCAATGTATATGATGGCAGCGCTCTGCCTTGTTTCTATACAGAGATGTTCAAGTTCTCATCTGTCATCAAGTCAGTCATCATTATTAAAAGACAATACAAAAGTTGATTACTAGTAATGTAAAATAAATTTTCAGGACAAGGTATGAAAGGTAATCCAAGGGCAATATGTAAAGGAAAAGAATGAACTCAGAATTCAAAAATAAGTCAAAAGAGAGCAGAGGTAAAGCGCAATAATCTGCTACATAAAAGGATGTCAAAAACAGGAGAGCAATGTAGCTTAGTATGGTACCAAAGTTATGTTCCTGCATCTGCAAATCCACCGGGATGCAAAAGTGCAAAGTAGAAGTGGGCTTCTGTTCATCTCAGTCTGATTTAAGCAATTGCACAGCCCTGAAATTGTGCAAGAAGAAGCCTTATGTGCCTGGTCCTCAGACCTATGCTGACCTACCTGCCCTCTTCCTATCTAGAAAGCTAACTACAAAGTTGCTTCAGGCAAAAATCACCCTTAATTTTAGTCCCTTCATCTCCTGTAAGTGAAATTACACCACGCAGAAATCTGATTTCATATGCTCTCGAGTTTGCTGGGGAGCTAAGGCGTTACATGGTGCAAGCATAGCCCAGCTGAGTATTTGTTCAAGGGCCATCAGAGAAGTGCTCTTGCAGCACAGCATATAGCTTTAATGCACTCTTCAGATAGTAAAGGATGTTTTCAAAACGGTCCTTCTCTGGCTGCTGCGAGGGAGGGCTGTGTGTGCCTAACCTCCCCAGCCCGGGGGTAGGCAGCAGCAGGCTTCCTGGAGCCCCGGTGTGTAGTGAAGGGTGCAGGAGACAGGGAGCTCTGGTGTCCTTACGAAGTGTCCGAGAGGGACAGACTGTATGCAGAAATGACCCAGAAGAGGCAAACCAGAGACGAGTAGAGTAGAAATGCAAATCTTCAGGAATGTCTCACCCTTGAGATACAGCATCACATCCCTGCCCTGAACTGCAAGCTGCCTTGCTTGAGCTGTAACCTTCTGGTGGCCTTGGTGGTCCGCGGGGTCAGGCCACAGCTGCTTTTTCCTTCTCTGCCGTTGCCTCCCCCGGCTCCAAAGGGTCTGTAAATATGTCTATATTCATTCCTTGAGGACTGATTAGTCACGGGCTCAGGCTTGTACCATATTCTGAAGTAAAGCGACATACGCTGTAGGTGCATTCATACCCACTCGGTGACGGTCAGCACTCTGCAAATCCCTTCCATTCATGTTAGTCTTTAGTACCGTGTTTCCTTCCTTTGCCAGGCATGATCAGACTTTCCTTCATTTCTGGTCTCTGGTACCCTGTGGTGAGTGTGACTGGATGTAGGATGCGATAACAAAGCCGTTTGCTTGGTAAAACGTGCATCTCGGCAGCTCCATCGGTTCATTGCGTCTGCTGAATTGCTGCAATGGTAACGGGAGGTCAGATGGAAAGAGGTGCTGCCAAATAATAATAAAAAAAAAGCCAAAGAATAAAATGGCCCTATTGCCTCTTCACAGAGAAAGTGAATCCATGTGGATGATCTGCACTTTTAACTCTTCTTGTGATAACATTTCTCTTTTCCATGTCTCACGGCTTGCATCATGGAAGCATGTTAAGCCGTTTCACTTCATTTCTTGTCTTTCTCCCACAACAACATGCCAAGGGGGTTGTGCTGTGGCCGTAAGCGTGGCTGGGGAATGCATAACTTACTTTCAGGAGACTGGAAAACAGGCCTCTCGCTCCCACAGTCACTGGAAACAGGCTGTGTGCATGCCTGGGACCTGCTTTGCCCAGACCTGCGGGCAGGGATCATCTCAGCAAGATTTGGACGCTTGGTTTCCCCTAGCTGGGGCTGTCTTCTGGAGGTGGTCCTCTCTTTCCCCACTGGCTAGAAGGAAGGAAGTTTGCAATTTAAGAGTTACCTGCTCCGTACCCGCTCCTGTGCTGGAGATCACCTGTGCCGCCATGGTGGGAGCACCCCCAGGTCCTGGGAGGCCTCACCTCGAGTAGAAGTCTCCACCGCAGGGAAGGGGGACGTGAGGAGAGGAAGACCGAGTTGCAGGATGCAGTTTAGGAGCTGCAGCCCAAACAGATCATCGCTCCCCTTTCTCTTTAGTGTCCTCCAGCGTTCCCTGCACGCTCACCCTCTGCTCTGCCAGCATCGGTGCTCCCCTGTGCTGGGATCAGCCAGAGCAGGGGCTGCCGGAGGGGAAGTCAGCCCGACAGCAGGCATGTTGGGTCCCTCATCCACGATGGCTCATCCCAGTTCAACAGCTGAGGGGGCAGAGGCAGAGGGGGCAGCTGGAGCGCAGGGGGACCACCCCAGCCCTCGGCCAGGGGAAAGCGGTGTTAAAACCGTATGTCTTGAGATGCAGCTGTGCATGGGGGGGAGAGGGAGAGGGCGACAGCCTGTGCAGGCAGCGGCACAAGCGGGAAGCGAGGGCCGCGTCCAGGACCTTCCCTCTCCCATGCAGGCTGCTCCAGCTAAAAAGAGAAAAATGTTGGGAACCACCCCCCCAACCCCGTATTTACTGTACTGAACTCTTTCTAGCATTAAAGCAAGGCATGTGGATCTGCCTGTACAATTAAATTGAGCCCCTAAGACCTAAATTGTTGGCAAGCCTGTTGTGGCAGCATCTCTTGACTGTGTAACCCTGTTCCACATTAAAGGCTGTTATTTTCAACTGGTGCTAAAACCAGTGTTTATTGCTTTTTACTGATTACGACTTGATTTTGTTACCCGTTTTTACTCACCCAGTGACATAAAGAGCCCAATGACAGGTACAAGTAAAAATAGCCGAGTTAACACTGAATCATTTCTAAATGAGCTGTGGGTTTTAACACACAGACTGGTTTGTTTTAATTCACAGATTCCCTCAAAGTGTTTCACAACCGTTCAGATTTCAAGAGATGTCTTTTTCAGCATTAGGGTGTTTTTTTTTGTTTTTCTCAAGATTTTAAAAATATTTTGATTTTCTGTGACTGTATCTGCTATTGTTCCATCCCTAGCTCCCTTTCATGATTTATCACTTGCTTTTACTTTCTGCATTCTTTGATGTCAGTTTTCTCCAGTCCTTTTATTTTCCAAGTGAGAATGAAGATAACTTTCTTGTTTTCCTACCAGCTTTTATGAATCAAGCCCAAGCTCTATTTATAATAGTCCCTCGAAGAATGGAGACTGTCATTTCTTTTGCAGCTGTAGAATCTGCTCTGTTTGTTTAATGGTAGTCATCTATCTTTATTCTCCAGAAGTGTAACTCCTCAAGGGCAAGGCTTTCAAGCATGCAGAGACAGAGACTTCTTCATCCAAAACCAATTATTTCATAATGCACCAAAATGAGGGACTGGAGTGAGGACTTAATTACCATCTCACCAAAATCCCTGGATGCTCAGGCCCTTCCAACGTAGGAGCGCATGGTGAAGGCTTGTAGCAAATGGAGCTTGAAACGGGGTGGTGCATAGTTCTGCAGAGAAACGCCGTCATAGCAGAAATGCATTTCCTTTTCTATATATCTATATCCATACATCACTTCAGTGCAGGCCTTCTGCCACATTCTAGACCCAAGTGCTGGCTTTTCTTCGTCAGCTCTGCTATACCGGTTTCTTTTTCTGGTAATAAGGACCTTGCCCAGCTGTTAGGCCAAAGATCAAATTCAGAGCCAAGTCTCCTCAGTTTGACCAAGATTGTCTCTGTGCTGACTGCTGACTTAGCCCAGGGTGAATTTGAGAGTTAGATCTACAAGGGCACTTGGATTTTGAGAAAAAAATCCTCAATTTTGGAGTTCCATTCCTAGTCTCTACAGATTGCTCCGACTCCTCAGTCTTAGTATCTAGAATAAGTTTTCCCCTGGATAGTAATTTACAGGTTGGTTGTATTTCATGCCTAAACTATTTTACAATGCCCCATAAAATGTTATGTTAACTGAGTTTTTGATTACACCATTTTGTCTACGGTCTAGCCGAAATGGGGTTATCCCCAGGCAAACTTCAGATGCCATTTCACTTTCTGCCTGGTTTAGCATAACACAAATTGCAAGTGATTAAATTTGCATGACTTAAGAAGTTATTGGACTTCAGCTGGAAGTTGCCATCTCTCAGCTTGAAAGTGATTCTAGCAAGGACATTTCACTTGACGGGAAAGCAACTTCCAGCTGTGGGGAAAGAGACTTCTCTCTCGATACCCTGATTGCATTGAGACCAGCCAGCCTAGCTGGAAAATCCGTTTTCTGCTACTATTTACCTATTTGATCTCCTTGGCAACTGTATTTCCAGGGACAGTTTACGATGCCTAAAGCAGGAGATGCTTTCCCCTGTTACTGCATGCCTAACATGAACACTGATGCTTCCATGCTAGTGTAATAAAAAATCCAGAGAATTCCACGCATTTTTCGGTGTAAATCATTATAATCAGCGACCACTTATTCTGTGTTTCCAGCAAAGATGTATCCTAACTGTTGTAAATGTGTGTTTCTAGACTTTGTTCTTCACCAGATTTTGCCCTACCAGTCAGTTTCAGTGGATACGTTCAACTCAAAGAATGATGTGTTCGTAGCCATTGCACAGCCCAGCATGGAGAACTGCATGGTGCTGGAGTGGGATCACATTGAAATGAATTTCAGGAGTTATGACAATATCACAGGTATATTCCAGTCGTTGATGAACTGTTGGCGTTTCACAAGGACGTGATTCGTGGATGGGACCGGTTGATGGTTTTTGTCCCGAATCTCTTGAATTTGGCAGATCAAAGTGTGTAGTGTTTGGACATGCGTGACTTCATGGAGAAGTGCATCTTGTTAATACATACACATTTAACCTCGCTGCAGCACACAAACTAGCCTTTTTTTTTGTCTGATCTTGTAGATTGTTCTGAAGGCACAAACACTTGCTGTGAATGTCACACCCGGTCCCAGCTTATCACCCACTGCCTGAATCACACTGCAAGTTAAAGTATAAGTTGAAGGAGCCTTCACTCTTGCTAAAGCGCCTGCAAAATCAAATATAAAAATACTCTACGGTATGAAGAAGGAAATAGGTCTGAAGTATGCTTCTAGGGTGGGCTGGCCAGGAAAGCGTGTTTCACAGCTGAAGATGAGACAGTAATATTTAAACCGTGGTTGTTGCCTAAAGAAATGTGCTGTAAAGCTTTCATGTTTACTTTCCATTTACAAACATGCTGAAGTAGTATCCTGGCCAGATTACTCATCAAACAAAAAGCCCATGCGCATGCCAGGTAATTTTCTAATGCTAACAACTGTTCTGTCCCTAACGGACACTATGGTGCTCAGTCACACCATGACAGGAGAGACAGAGTCTTCAGAGCTGTTATATGCTGCCCGATTTCCCAGCTACTTCAAGCTACTGGGTCTGAAGACTCAGGAGCTAAATGTATCCATGGAGCACCCTTCCCTCCTGTTCCTTGTTATGCATGATAAATGATTTTTTACTGTGCATTTTGGGAGACAAAGAGTACGCTGCATCCTCATTTGGTGTTGAAGTCTACAAAGGCAGCAAGCACCTACCTCCTCAGATCAGCCGTGTGTGTCACTAACAAAAGTTTACAAGGTGCTACCCCTCTGTCAGGAAATTTTGGAAATGAAAAATTTGCTTTTTTAGGTTTCATTGTGTTTTCGTAGATTAGAGGGAAATACGTACCGGTGGATGTAAATTGAGAAGTCAATGGCCCAAAGTGAGCTAGCAGAGCTCTAGAAGAGCTCTGGAAATTAAGCTGGGAGTTTGGGTCATTTCCAAACACAGCTGTCTTCCAGATGTACTTCACCTTCCTGTGAATGACATGATGAGGAGAAACTTCTGCTGGGGACTTGTGTCCTGGCTCCACACCCAGCTTCCAGGCCCAGAGACTTCTTTCTCGAACAACTGTCCTGTGTTCCTGGAAGGCTTGAGGTCTGACTCTGAAATGGAAGCAAGTGAGAGACTTTTGCCAGGCACGTAAAGAGCCTCTTGCGGAGCCTAAAGAGTGTTTTGTAGGCTTCAGGAGCCAGCTGTGTGCTCCATGGGGACTTCTGTTACTGACTGTATGCTTGGCATTCGGATATCTAAATTTAGCCCTTGACAACATGGGCTTATGGAGCTAAGCTAGTTGTCAAGATTGCCTTTACAGTCAGCATGCAGACAGTAAGCATTGCTGTCCTCTGCAAAGGGAGATGTCTACAGGGCAGGTGAAATCTCTTCTAGAGTGCCTTTTGATGAAGTTAGACCAGAAAGAGCCTGGATCATCAACTCGAGCATTTGTGTCCACGCTGCAGATACCTTACCGGACTTGAAATGAACCCCACCCCTCCTATACTGGGTGGGTGGAAGATCATCCCAGGCCAGCTGTGAAACAACTACGGGTAGGGGACCAGCAGAGGTGCCAGGGCAATTCTCCTATAGTGACTGGGACCAAGCATGCATAGGGGAATCTGTGCAGTTACAGCTCACTTAAACTGTGCTTCAGAGAAGAATTCCTCTCTTCTTTCAACAAAACCTTTTGTAATTAGTCTAGTTGTTACTTTTTTCATGTGCTTCTTGTATAGTGACTTGACATCCTCCTAATGGAGAATGTCCATGGACCATAACCTGACCTGATCTAATCTGGCAACTGCAGTATTCCTAAATATTTCTAGTTTAGCATAATCTCAAGAATACTTAACAGAAACAACAGAGTTAGATTTATCTTTTCCATCCTGCTGTCAGGTGATATATCCACAAGATGTGTCAATATTTCTATTTACAGTAGCAAAAAGCTGATTCTGGCCTTCTTGGAGCAAGAAAAAATGGACTGTATTTCAGACTTCTAGTTAAGATGGAAAGATAGACAATCCAAGAGTAAGAGAATTTCAGATTC
>JMFS01085735.1:0-12876 GCA_000699545.1 Podiceps cristatus
TAACAATTATAATAAAAATAAACAAAATATTAATTTATGAAATTTTCTTCCTGAAACTTGTAATATCTGTATCGACAGTAGATACCCCAGCATTGTGGTGTTTTAATAGCCTTATCTATGTATTTCTGTGTTTTGCTCTAGATATAAACTACTTACCCAATCTTAAACATTCATTTACTGGCTAATAACTTCCACATCTGTTTAAGTAAATGCATTGATAATAACAGTAATAATAATAATAACAATAATAATGAAATAAAGCTGATGGGGTTTATTAATGTAACTTAATATTCTAAAACTCTCCAAACAAGATTACTCAAAACAGTCTATACTCCATTTCTTTCACTTTAGCACTCTAAGCATGCCTGACTACAGTCAGTCATTTTGGTATGAAAAATTGAAAAAACCCAACCCAAACCAAACCAAAAAAACACTGCTGTTTTCTCTTTATTTTTCCTGATCAACTGCTCAAATTCTCACAGAATGGGAGAAAGAGGAAGGGGAATTTGTGAAGATTTATTTGTGGCAGAAAAATTTGTTTAATGTGCCACCA
This sequence comes from Podiceps cristatus, assembly GCA_000699545.1. Lineage (NCBI taxonomy): Eukaryota > Metazoa > Chordata > Aves > Podicipediformes > Podicipedidae > Podiceps > Podiceps cristatus. The sequence continues at coordinate 554 of JMFS01085735.1, forward strand.
TTAGTGTTCCAATACGTATGGAACTGACAACAATGAAAAATTCAAATTTCCTCAAAGAAACAGGTAGTTGGGTTCTTTTGATACAGGAAGAATGCTTAAAACCATGCTACTTTCTGATCAACAAAATTATTAAAGAATTAACGAAGAAATATTACATAATTATCTCAATGTAAATCTTTAATACCGTATTTTACAAGCTCCCACTTAATATATTCCCTTGCTTCACAAATATTCAAAAAACTTTACAGTAAAAATTCTAATTATTTTATCCTCTTTCAATGTTCTCAGTCAAGAGCATGCAGTTGATCTTCAATGATATATTTATTTTTAACAGTCACAGTAAGCAAAGATTTTCCTGATGATATCTTAATTTCTGAAATTGTTTAGATACCTCTCTGCAGGGAGGTCAAAACATTTGATCAGAAAAACCACCAGCTGCTCATGAGTAATTCATTTTTCCCTGACATGTCTCCAGAACAATATCGAACTCTCTGCTTTAAATGTATATATTTATTGAAGTAAAAGCTATTTCTTGATATTGTGAGTACAAGTAAATGTTCTACACGTTATTTTTTTCACTATTTTGTAAAGCAACTCTTTTGATATGAGGACATGAATTAAATTACAAAATTCCATGTTTCAGAGATACCATTTATATCTGTAGCCCAGCCAGTACAAATCTATTGTATAGTACTTTTTAGCACAACTCTTTCAAAAGATTGCAATTAATAATATTTCCTCATCATTAAATGAATCTCACTCTTGGGATGTTTAGTACAGTTTACAGCAATTTGAACTTTTATAACTCAGATATAACTTTCATCACACTGATTATTCCTCTATTTAAAAATAGAAACACTTGCAACTGCTATCCCTTTGTCATCCGATGACTCCTTAATTTTTCTACCTCAAGTACCTTTCCTTTCCACTTAATCACTTTCTTTGCTTTTCCCTGTCTTCTCCAGCTTGCTAGTATTTCAGGTGCCGGGCAGAAATGAATGCAGAATGTGCCAAATCAACATAAGCAATTACAGTTCTGTTAAGCAGGGTGGGTGGGACATTTGTTGAAGCAAACAGAACTTTTTCTTCATGATTTTCTGCAACAGACATTTTGTTTGTTTAATTAATCTCCTTTCTTTGTACAGCAAAAAAAAATGCATCTGGCTATGCTCTCCAAACTTTATAGTTTTTCATCTAATGTTATAAAATACTGTGTGTGGTCAGCACCATTCTTCAGTTCCCACTAAGGAAGAAGTCAAGAGAAGCTGAGATACTGTCATGAAAGTTCAGAGCCTGCAGGGTCACACATACATGAAGCAAAAAAAAAAAAAAAAAAAAAAAAAAAAAAGTCTGTCTTCCCAGAAAACGTTGCTCAGTGAGAGGAGATTAAAAATAAAAACAAAACAAAAAACCACAGTCAAACTTCACAGAATAGTAGGGACTGGAAAGGACCTCTGGAGATCATCTAGTCCAATCCCCTGCTAGAGCAGGGTCACCCAGAGCAGGTTGCACAGGAACACATCCAGGCAGTATTTGAATGTCTCCAGAGGAGACCCCACACCCCTCTGGGCAGCCTGTGCCAGGGCTCTGTCACCCTCACGGTAAAGAAGTTTTTCCTCATGTTCAGGTGCAACTTCCTGTGTTCCAGTTTGTGCCCAGGCACCACTGAAAGGAGTCTGGCCCCATCCTCTTGTCACCTGCACTTGAGATATTTATAAGCATTGATGAGGTCCCCTCTCAGTCTTTTGTCCCTCACGCTAAACAGCCCCAGCTCCCTCAGCCCTTCCCCATAGGAGAGATGCTCCAGTCCCCTGATCAACTTTGTACCCCTCAGCTGGACTCTCCATTAGTTCCTCGTCCTTCTGGAACTGGGGAGCCCAGAACTGGACACAGGACTGCAGGTGGGGCCTCACCAGGACAGAGTAGATGAGGAGGATAACCTCTCTCAACCTGCTGGCCACACTCTTCTTAATTAGCCCCAGGAGGCTGTTGGCCTTCCTAGCCACAAGGTCCCATTCCTGGCTCATGGTCAGTTTGTCACCTACCAGGACTCCCAGGTCCTTCTCTGCACAGCTACTTCCAGCAGGTGACCCCTAACCTGTACTGGTGCATGGAGTTATTCCTCCCCAGGTGCAGGACTCTGCACTTGCTCTTGTTGAACCTCTTGAGGTTCCTCTCCACCCAACACTCCAGCCTGTCCACATCTCGCTGAATGGCAGCACGGCCTTCTGGGGTATCAGCCTGTGCTCCCAGTTTTGTATCATTGACCAACTTGCTGAGGATACACTCTGTCCCTTCATCCAGGTCCTCTGTCATGCTTTTTGGACTTCTGACTCAGAAGCAAAATCTATGGTAATAGTTTACCCTGGATCTTTTAATCTTTTCTATGCAAAAGAAATGCATACTCTCATTTGTTTTTTGCTTTTCTGGAAGCAGAGTTTTCTGGTTTCAAAATGTTGTAATTCTCTTTGTGTTAAATGAAAAATATAAGACAGAACATTGGACAAAAGGCAAAATGTATTCTTTGACCTGTGGTTTGCTCGTTTCACTACTTAGAGACCACCAGCAAAAGCAATGCAGAATGCACACACTTCCAAAATTAACTGCGTACACATCAGCCTTTGCTGCACATATACGGGGCCTTTCCAGAAAAGCCTTTGTCACCATGCCATCTGTCCAACGGGCCAAGGGATTTGACTGCAAGGACTGATAGATGTGCTCCATCCATATTGCAAGTAAGGTATGTGTGGGTTTGTGTCTGAGTGATATCAGGGACTCATGGTTTCCACCTGCTGACTCTTCAGCTGTGAGAACTGCCAAGAGGTGTGTTTGGCTCAGAGTACAATCAAGCACTCAAAAAGCCATCTAACCCCAGCCTGTATGTTTCCTAAAGTGGTGTGCATGTAGGCTGCTAGTCAAAGAGCAATTAGTGAAATGTCATCTTTTTGTCAGGGACACAAGGGATGCAACTGCAAAATAATCCAAATAGAAAACAGGAAAAAGCAACATCTCCAGCGGATATGTATTTTTAGACACTTTTAGAACTGTAAATGAGTACTGTGTGAGACAGTTTAACTGCATCTGGTTTGTTTCTAATTTGATTTGGTAGAATTACATCTGGTAAAAATCATACTTTTTTTTTTTTTTTTTTTTTTTTGTTTCTAATTTATATGCTCTGAAAAGCAGTAAAGTGAAAAGTAAAGATGCTGTATTATTCTTGTGGCTGATTTATATTCCTGATGACAACAGTAAGCAAATCTATAAATTCAGCCTGCACTGACATCAAAGATGAACAATGTTGTTTTTCCCTATGTAATGAGTGCCAAAGTCAAATTAGACAAGAGCATCTTCTTTAAACTGTTTGATTTTACTATGTCAAATGAGCTCTAATACTTCCTGTCTTAGACAACAGGTCTCTTGATTTTTATGAGCTATTCACAATAACTCACATTCTTGAGATTTCAAATCTCCCTCAGCTAGGCATTATAGTGTGTATAGAATGAATAATGTTATGTAAACAGAAAATTAATCAAATTCCCATTTCTTTTGGAGACACAACCTCCATTTAAAGGACTTCAAGCCCATCCAATATAATTGGCACTTTTTTCATGCCTATCTGTTGACAGTAGTAAAATAAGCCTCAATGGTCAAGAGAGTAAAGAAACAGGAAAAGTACATCTCTTTACCCATCTTAGTTCCAATAAACCTTGCACAAGACTCACTAGGGGGTTCTCCCTTTTTCTCTGTACAGCAGGATTTATATATATTATTAGTCTAATGTATTGCAGATCAGTGATAGAAATGCATTATCTTACATGAATAGTTCATGTCATCTTGAACACTTGAGGGAGAACTTCAGAAAAAGTGATAAAAACCTTTGCAATACAGGTAGTGAATCCAGCTCCCCACTCTGTCATATTTTGTTTAATAACTTTGTGGTTTGTCTAGCAATTTGTTTAATAAACTTTAAAAGTTTTTAAGATCCTTGTTTTCCTAAAAGCAAATGCTTCTAATTGTTTAATAAAATATTCCTTATATACCGTATGGAAACCTCTCTCTCTAGGACTGTATATAAAACATGTTCTTGTTTTCTTATACAGTTTCCACATGCTACCAACTTGAGAGCAGGATTAAAGCCTGCACGATGGGAATAGACAGAGTTGCACTATAGTCACAACAGAAAAATGAAGGAAAAAATTGTCAGCTGTTCCTGGGTTGTTTGTGGATGTTTTTTTTTTTTTTTTTTTTTTTTCTGTCGGAGCTGTTTCTATAGCATTTCTTTCCTGCCTACTTTTGCACAGATTCCCCTAAAGCTTAATGTTTCATGCCTTAAATAAACAGAAAAGTATGCTGCCTAGATGACATAAGAGTGAAGGTTATTATTTTGCTAGGCTAAAAAAATAACTCACAATGTTTTTTTTTTATTTTCAAGTATATTTACTTGTGACAGCTTGGAATAACAAGGTGGGAAAGTAGGAGGAAACAAGTGCTGCTGAAGCTCAGAAATGGAGACTGAGGAAGAGGAAAGTCACTTGCTATAGGGTATTTCTGCTTTCTTACTAAGGTTGCCCCACTCAATTTTCAGTTGTTTTTTTTTTTGTAAAAAGTAACACCGTATTTTTAGCCAACATTGCAAGTCAAGACAATTGCTTAATAAGTTCTGCAATTTATATTCCATCAGCTTCAAGGCTGATGTCAACACTAATAATATTATCCTTACTGTTTCAAATTATTCTAATGACACTTTTTAATGTTATTTGCATTTTTGGTCAGGGGGTTAATGTATTCCCTGAAATTTATAAACAAAACAATAAAACTTCAGATGACATCAGGTACATGTGTAAGTCATACCTGGTACTGCAAGTTCCACAAAGTAGGTCTTACCCAAGCTCTCAGTGATGCATAAGACTATGAAAATGCAGTGTATAACTCAGTAAGCTACCACTTTTTTTGTTGTTGTTGTTTATTATCACATTGGAACTGTCAATAAATTTATTTTAAAAGCAGAGGGGCTTAATTGAGTAGGTTTTTTTAAAATAACATCACTTGGAAAACAGAATAATTTATCAGAAGGGCTGACAATTTAACTGATCCAGTAGCAAGATTTGAAAGGTATTTTCAACTTACTTGTTCATGGTACTTTATGTACGGTCATGTAAGTAGTCAGAGGTGGTCCTTTCGGCAGTTTAGCTCACATGCACTCCTTTCCTTGAGTTCTTCCCAGGTAAAGGCCAAAGAAATCAGCCAGCAAACTACATGCCTCTAGACCTGAAGATACTCTGTTTTCCCTATCATATTATTCCATTTTTTCAAGGTGGAAGCAGAGGTGGGGCATTTACAGCTGAAGAAGTAACTTGTCAGAATGGCATGACAAGGGAAAGTTATTCACTTGTTGCATGAATAACAAAGGATGAACAGAGCTCATGTAATGCAGTACAAAAGCTTTCTCTCCTCATTTCCACTAGAGAAAATATGTGACTGCACTCAGCAGCTGTTTTCCACTTCTCCTTCTCTACCTGGATGTCTTTTTATCCTCCTGTGACTTATTAAGAACCATAGAAAAATATAGTTAGAAGGATCCTTTGGACGTCACCTAGACTAACCTGATGTGTCCAGTTGAGCTTTGAATTACCTCCAGAGATAGACGGAGATTCCACAACCTCTACAGGCTACAGGCAGAGTATTTGATCACTCCCATAGTAAAAATCTTGCCCAACCAACCTGATTGTCTTTTATAAAGAAATTGACTTTATTTGTAGATGAGGGAACAATACTAATGTCATTCAGCTAAACCAGTAAGTCTTTGACAGCCTCCCAAAGTATTCCTGTATCTAAGTTAGGACATTATGGTCTGAATGGGTAAATAACTACATGGGTAAAAAGTTGTTTGGGAAATCGGGATCAAAGGATAGTGTTTATCCTAATCAACAGGCTGGTGGTGTTCCTCAGGGGCCCATGCAGGAACCTGTCCTATTTCATATCCATATCAATGACCCAGAGGAGCTGACAGTGAGTTCTCAGCAAATTTGCAAATGACAAAGTGAAGGGAGGGAACAGCCAATACTGCTGAGGGCAGTATTGCCATCCACAGGGACCTTACACTGGATTACAGGAACCTTATGAAATTCATCAAGAACCAATGGGAGATCCTGCACCTGCAAAGTTGTTCCCTTGGCAGCAATACAAGATGGAGATTGACTGCAGGGGGGGAGGCTCTGCTGAAAAGGCTCTGGGAGTCTCAGCCTGCAGCAAGCTGACCATGAGCCGTCAGTGTGCCCTGCAAGCGGAGGGATGAAGGCATCCTGGGCTGGGTTAACAGGAAACCAGACAATATATTGAGGGATTGCCTTTTACTCAAGACCTTTTAGACAGCACATAGAATACTGCAACCAGTTTAGAGACCCCTTGAGACAAGAAAGGTGTTGATAAACTGTTTTATCTACCAAGATGGTTGGGGACTGCAAAACTTGGTTTTTTGAGGCTTGAAGGAGATATGTTTCTTTAGCCTGGAGGGGAAAAAAAAAATAAACAACCAAACAAAAACCCAGAAACTTTGCAGGGAGGACTTAATGCCATTCACCCAATACCTGTGAGAACAATACCTGTCTCAAGAAGCCAGAGCCAAAATCATTGCAGCAGTACATGACAGGAAGACAAGAAACAACAGGCAAAATTCATAAAAGAGGGGCTCTAATTTAACGCAGAGACAAACATTTTCCCCATGAAGACAGTCAGGCAATGAAAGAGTTTGCCAAGGCAGGTTGGGCAGTTGCCGTTCCTGGAGGTTTTAAAGACCCAATTGGATAAAGCCCTGAGAAATCTGGTCTGACCTCAGAGCTGACCCTGCTTTGAGCAACAGGTTGGAATAGGGACCTCCTGAGGTACCTTCCAGCCTGAATTACTCTATGATCATATAATCCTATGATTCTATGATTGAGACTATTTCAATGGCCTATTTCAAACTTTTTCCTACCACCTTATCACATTCCTGGCTATAAAAAACGTGGTTTTCTGTTATTGCAGAACAGTCCAGAAGAGTCTGAGCTTGAAGTTGGGAAAAAAAAAAAACAAAAAAACCCCAAAACCCTGAGTAGAAAGACTGTGAGTTTTATATGTATATTTTCATTCTGAGAACTTATAATTTTGTTTCTATGTCTAACATGAGTTATATAGCCTTATCTCCTGAACAGAGAAGTGACTAGTAGAGACAGTAAGAGTATTTTCACAAAACCATTTTTTCCCCCAGAATTTTTAGCTCTGTCAAAATAAAAATATTTCATAAAGACAGTTTAAATGTCAGCACAATTCTTCCAGAAACCTGTCAGCTTTATTTAGTACTCAGAGAGTTTCAGCTACCAGACTCTAGAAGTCAAGGGCTGGAGGTATTTGTGGGCAGGAAGTGTTCTCAAGAGAATAACATGCAGAATGTGATTCTAGCTGGGCGAATTTTCCCCTCGTGTCCTGGTTCTGTCTGGGACAGGGTTAATTGTCACCAGGAGCTGGCCAGGGGGCTATTCTACACCGCCTGACCCGCCACACTCCCCATAGAGAGGGTGGAGGCGTGGAGCGGGGGTGAATCGCTGCTGGGGAACAGCCCAGTGTCAGGATCCTGCGCTGGAAACGCGTGTGGTGTGCGCTCGGTTTCTGCTGGGGGTTGTTTGTTGGTTCTCTGCCCCCTCGCCGCCTGGTTAAGCCGCTGCTGTCCCAGCCTGGGGTTCTGCCTCTCCTGTCCCAGTTGTCACCCCGCCCCGCTGGGCACGCGGCCTCTGGCTGGGGCTGAGCCACAACACCTGGTAAACACTAAACAAGCCTCTGAATTTTCAAAACCCTCCACACAAGGGAATTAAGTGTTTTCTTAGTGACTTTCATTGACCTTTCCGTGACTTGGAAGCAGAACTGACAACCTGCTCCCCTTTGGGATCCATACTACCGTATCACTTACAAGTGCTATATGCACTGCCCAGAATTCTTTCATCATGCTGGTGTTGCACAGCAGTATAGAATCACGGTATCATTTAAGTTGGAAAAGACCCTTAAGATCGAGTCCCACAGCAGACGTACTATCTGTTCATTCTTTAAGAGTCTCAGCTGGGGAAGGATTTGGCTCATGTTGATGGGTTTTTTATCCTTTTAGTTTTTCACCTTTTGTGCTTGCTAAGGAAGAAGCAGTTAAAAGCACTGTAAAGAGGCTAATTCTTTGTCATTAAGCACCATATTCAGACAGTTTTGCACATGGAGAGGAAAAGCATTTTGTTATGTTTACTGATAACCTAGTCCTCCTATATGTTGAAGGACAAAAAAGGACAGAAAAGAAGGCATGTAGCACATTACTTTCTGCTGCATCATCCTTCTGTGCTGCATCATCCTTCTGTGCTGCATGAGAGAAGGGTTCAGACGCCTCGCATCTTTCTCAAATCCGAGGTCAGTCGACAAAGTAAGCTAGCTATGCCAAGGTTATGACATCCCACCTTGGCAGATACCCAGGTCTTACCCACCAAGGTAACAAGAACCACGATAAAGGATGGTTACTTGTAACTGGTTATTTTTATTGTGATATAATGAAAGTATTTTAATTTTTAGACTGAAAGTATGGAATAAAGGCATGAAGAATTATGTCACTAGACTGAAAAGGTCTTTAAAAGACTTTAAGGGTTTTTAAGATGTAAAGCTACTAATGACTATGTTCACTGTAGATGTCTAATAAGGTCATGGCATTTAATACAGTGCCTTTCCCTATTGTTTATGGTGTATTTATAAAATTTTTTTGAAAAATTCTATGAGACCACAGCTTTAGCTTTCAGTCTTTAACATTGATAAACTCCACCTCAAACAGCTTCAAGTGTAACATTGTATTAGTCCATAGTTCTGCCACATAATGGGGGAAAGTTACTACTGTATTTTCTAATTCTACTTAAAAAAAACATGCCATATTTTTATGAAGACCTTTATAATCCTTTTATTTTTAGAACTAATTTAGTCTTCTTAGTGTAATAAATCCACTCTTTTTCCAGACAATTGCATCTTATCTTCCATGAACATAAAGGCACTTACAAGTCATACTTCACACTTTTAAAACTAAATATAGCGTGTTACTACAGATATTGGATATCCTTGGTACTGCAAGCATTTACATTTTGCAGTTATCTACAGACAAAGTCTTTATGCAATTATTGCTCAATATGTGGTAAATATATTGCAATTTGAAGCAATAAATGTTTTATGAGGATCCACTACTTGCAAAATTAACCACATAAAAGAATGTACGAGCGTATATATATACTTCTACATATTAGAAAGTATTTATTATACTACATACAACATAGTATATAACATACATATTATATACATATTCTATGTTATTAATAAAAATATCGTAGTTATACATAGTATATATATAGTATATAATGTGTATGTAGTGTATATAGTATATACTGTATATATCTTGGTTTTTTATAAAAAAAAAAATAGGGAAAATTTCACCGCTACTGGCTTGAGTTTACATTAGATATGTGCATGGATATATATAACTTATTATTTATTATATAGCATATAAATATATACTCCGTGTGTGTGTTTATATATACTCCTCAGTATCTATCTTCTGGACATGTTTAGGAATGACATGAGACATCTGCCTTAACTGATTCCTCAACTATCAGCTCTTTAGCTTCTTTAATTGCTTTTGTCACTTTGCATTACTCTCTGGAGCTGTGGTAAAGACAGTGCCTGGTCTGAATCTTTCTTGTGCTGTATAATCTCTTTCTCAAACAGCAATGGACAGTTCATCTGAGCTCATTAACATGTAGAAAGAATCAATTTCTTCATTTACAGGAAAGCTCTGTACTCCAGGCCAAACATATTTTTGCTTTTCTCTAATGACAAGGTATATCATCATCTTATTTTAGAATCACAGACATGACTGATATTGCACAATTAGCATTTATTTAGATTTGGTTAGAGACAATCTATATCATGTTGACATAGTTTCAGCATCCAGAGAGGATAATAAAAGTGGGAAAGCACAGTTATTTTATTGGAAATATGGTTTATTTAATCAGTCTTACATCTAATATAGGTCTTGCTTCACCTTTGCCAATCTTAGACTTACTTAGAGGCAATGTAAAAATAGCAGTAGTAAGTGCAGTGAGAACTTTTCATTCAATTTCCCTTTGTCCATCACTTTAAGAGATAAGTTGTATTCTACATAACATTGACAGCAGCGGACTGTCATGACTTCATGTATGTCATTTAAAACTATATTTCACAAATCAGAAGTATAAATGTACAAGTCTCAAAATATTTTTACACTTTGATGTTGGTTTAAAAGACCAAATATATTAATTCTACCTTAATAAAAAATAAAGCCCAGAAATGCTATCAAATCATGTAAATCGTAGATTTTAGCAGGTCATTAAAATAAGATGGACCATGTTCACAAAGATTTTCTAATTTCTTGTCCCTGAGAGTTGCTCTTCAAAACTTTTTTTGGATCAAAAACTTTTCAAGCTAGGTAACTCAACAGATAAGAGGTGAAGGAATAAAAACTACTTTTGCCAAGAAATGAGTATAGGTGGAATGAACAGGTTAAGCTGCTCTGAGGGACTGGAAATGAACAGGTTAAGCTGCTCTGAGGGACTGGAAGATAAAGTTACATCAGCTTGCTATCACTCATCTGGTTTCAGAATCACTGATCAAATATAACACCATTTAGCTTGTCAACATAGAACATAAACCTGTTTATTCCTTTATGCTTTCCCAGGCTCCTTTAGGGTTTTCTGATCACTTTTCTAGCATCAACCTATTCTGAATGCACATGAGTGAAAATAAAATATATAATCTAATATATAATCTGAGGGAACCATTACTCAAATTGCACTACTGGGCATTCTCTTGGTGGGCTAACCATAAATGTGGTGATTACTCATGGACTTGCAAATTTTTTAGTTAATATACGGGATCAGAATCCTTCAGTCTTATGCTTCTCTTACAGAAGAGTTTATTCTTCACAGTTTGGAGATATTGTTTTTTCTTTCTATTTTCCAGTTTCTGAATTCTAGCACATCACTGACTAAACTCTTTATCACTGCAGAATGAGATAAAACACCAAGCAGAATGTCTCACAAGAACCACCATAGGAGACATAGAGTGTTCAAATGTAACCTCCTGTCATTTAAGTATAGGAAAAGATGACTATATAATTAATTTGCCCCTACATAGCATCTTTTATCTTAAGAATATAAATTATTTTATCAGTACTAGGTAATTGCAATCAAAGTTCACTCTGATTAACATTATGTATATTCTTAGGAATATGGACATGCAGCTAGGGCAGAAAATTCTGAACACTAGTTAATGCGGTTTAAGATGTTACCTTAAAATGGATGTGCAGGTCCTTTGATGGAAGTTACTTTCTCTTCAGTCTGATTGGTTGCTAGGGCTCTTTCTACAAGTGTTTTCTCAATATATTTCAGAAAAAATAGTATTTTGAACTAATCAGCCTAATCTGGCTAATTTGGCATGATTTTGTACGCAGCAAAGTATGGAGCACTGACAGATATTCATTGGATACTTGAGCAATTCCTAGAGAATGATACGTCTTTAACTTTCAGAATTTTCCATAAAATTGTGAGACCTACTTTTCAGAACTACTACTGCTCTTACTCCTGGTTGAGCAAGTCAGGATATTATGTTGCTCTAGTTTCAGCATCAAGAAGATAATAAATGTGGAATAGAGCTACTTCACTGGAATATTTTTTATGTAATCAAATGTTCATTTAATATTGGTCCTGCTTAATATTTGACCCTACAAAATCATATTCAAACTTTTTTTGCCTGAGCTATTACTCATTGTACTTATTTTGCTACATAAGGAAACCAAATTACGAATCATTTTTCTATTGTCCTATCTGGCACTTAGGAGAGCAGTATAAAGTAGATGATGAACTAAATGGTCAAACAGTGGGATACTTAGTCTGGAACTAAAGATAAAACCAGTTTAGTGCAGAAATGACACGCCTTCGTTTGTTTAAAAAATGACAACTGAAGTCACACAAAGATTTTGGAAAATAAATAGGTATGCAGTGCAGAAATCTTAAACCCAAATGCATTCTTAAGCACTCCCCACATGTGAATACTCTCTTCAGTAGAATTATTTCATAGGAAAGATATAAAAGGAGGTAAAGAATAACATGTTTAATTGCTAACAGTAACACAGACTTTAACTTCCACCTTTACCAAAAACCAACCCAGTGCCTCTTTCCCCATTATGTTTGACTGTATATTTGGCAGTTAAAACAAAAGGAAACCAAAGAAATTGAAAAAAA
>JMFS01085736.1:0-18740 GCA_000699545.1 Podiceps cristatus
GGCTGCTGCGGGCCCTGCCTGGCTTTGTGGGGCTGCGAGCGAGGGGATGCGCGTGAGAGACAAGCTGGCCTGCTTAGCAAAGTAGCGTTGCAGCACAGCAAAACAGGTAGTGAGAAATGCTTATGCTGGAGTGTTGCTGAAAGGATGAAAAGTAAAAAGCATCATCTGCAATTGCTTCATAGACAGGCACGAGAAAAATGAGAGTGTTTTCTATTTAGTGCTTTAAAGTGAATTCCCGTGGGAGCTTTCTTTTTCCCTTTCAAGTGAAACTTGATGTGCTGTGATCAGGTTTCATTCCCACCTTGCTTGTTTCAGGGCCAAATTAGATGGAGAGGAAATGTCTGGCTTTTTCTTCACAAAAATTATGCTTTATACTGATCTGGCCAAACTGAAGGTAAAACAACGTATAGGCAGTTAAAAATTCATTTTGCACGTCTGATTTGTGATTGTGTAATATAGCTTGTCACCTACCTGCTGCTGTCCTCTGTTTTACTCTGAGTGATAAAAGCTTTGTTTGGGGAACCACGTAAGGGGACTTTTTCTCGTATTTGGATAAGTACCCTCCACACCCACTCTAAATTATTTTCTTACAGCAGTATAACAATGTGTATGTTTCTTGGAACAAATTTGTTTAGTAGCTACTTGCTGTTGCTTTCAACTACAAATACATTGTTTCTTTCGTAATATTTATCCAACTTTAGAAGTCAGGGCTCCAATTTAGTTCTTCCAGCTCTTCAAAAAACAACTCAAAACTGTTTGAAATCTTTTCTGAGGGAAGGGTTAGCACATAAAGGACTATGACACAAATTCTGTAGGTACATTATCAGGAATTCTTAGTCTGTTGCATCCTAATAAAGCACAGCTTGCTTTTCTTCCCATTTTGAACAGCTAAGAACACTTCTCTGCTGAAGACTGCCCTTCAATTTATAATTTTCTTGGTGGCAAAGTTGACAATGACTTATTTTGAAAAGTAGTAAATATTTTTTTCCGAGTTGTTTCACTTTCTTCTAGTGTAATTTGGCAGTTGAAAATGACAAAGAGATTGCACTGCTTGCCAACTTTCTGTGGACCATTAGAGGATTGAAATGTTGGTAATATTATCTATGAGAATGATTTGAACTAATAAGATTAAAAAGTGACAGCCGAGGTCCTGGCAAATGTTCACTTTTTTACTTCCTAAGGCCACTGTCTAGCAGTGAAGATCAGACTGCTCGAGTGGGTTTCTGTAGAGCTAAGTCTGATAGATGTGCTTGTCAGCACTGTAAGTTTCATAATGCCAGGGTAGTAGCACCCAACCGTACTCCGGTGTGTTATTTACTGGTTTCTAGGTGCAGAGCATGCCAACACCTTACCTATTGTGCTTGCCCAGTACAATCACCAGTAGATATTTTTCAAAAGCATTATTCTGTATACTGTGTGAGCAAATTGTTCTTGGAAAAGCAGGTAGTGGGCAGTAGGCTAGTTTTCACCAGTAAACACTGCCTCTTTCCATTGGCCCCTTTCATGGTGTCCTGAGGGAGGGCAAAAGAGCAGCAGGCTGTTCAGTTGGTGGCAGCCTACTTTCAGGAGCCTGCTGCCTTTATCCATCACTTAACTGGATTTGTGCCAGGGAGACGGGAATGATGAAGTCTCCCAGAAAGTGTCCCCAGGCCCTTCTTCCCCGAGGCCCTTTGGGAATGTGCTATTATCTGGATGAATTTCTTGGCAGGCTTTATAAGATAACGTCAGCTGTAAAGTAAGCTCTCATGTTCTCAGGGAAGTTCCAAAAGTTGTCAAGCAGTAGTGTTATTTTTCAAATCTTTTTTCATAATGGAGTTGTGTTTTGCTTTTGTTCTTGCCCAGCAAGAAAGCTTTCTTTTGAAAACTCAGATTCCTGAAGCAGAAAGGCAGTCCAAGGCTATTGTTAATTTCTTATGAATTTGGACATCGGTGTAGTTGATATTATTGCTGTGGTAGCTGTGCATTCTCATCTGCTGGACAGCTAATCAGTACTGCGTAATAGTTGGAAATTGTTTTGGAGCCGTTTAGGGTGATGGATTGCAGAGAACACATCTGGAACTAAATTGTTTTCCATTATTTTGAGGAGCATAAGTATCTATTCAAAAGGAGAAATTTCTCAGTTTGGCCAGTCATCAGCATTTGGCTTGTCCTGTTACCATGGAACGTGGTCATTCATAATAGCTTACCATTTCGTGTCAACTTTGTACAGAGATTTTTGAGGGGTGCATCTCTTCTTTAGCTGTGATTGGCAAAAGAATGTTATTTAAGACTACTGTTAAACTAATAATATTAAAGAATGCTTTAAGCTGCCCAGGAGGTAAGCCACTGTCATCCTCAAAGAGTCCAAATATCTGGATGAATCCCAAAGACTTTGTTTTCTGAACATTCTTTTTACCACATTTAGGAATATTTCAACAGGAAAGGATACTAATCAGTGGTGTGACACAAATCAGTGTGGATTTTCACAGTCAAGTCTGGGAACCTTTAACAATGTGTCAAAGTAAGGAACATAATATTGGAATTTAACAGAAAAAAAAAAAAAAACAACAACCCAAACTTAAAGACACTGGACTGCTAAGGTTATAATTAAGAGACTCTGACACTCTAATCCTCCATTTAGGAGTTAGAATTAATGGTGTTCTTGTTAGTGTGATGGGAAGTCCATTTCTGCCATATTTCACAACCTTAATCATAAAATTACTCCCTGCGTTCTGAGAAACACATGTTTATTGGTAAGTTTGATGCAGGCAAAGTAATCATGAAATGTGCTTCAATAACCAAAAGACTGTCTGCTAATCTATCATGACAGGCTAATTAGTGATTATCTGATACCAGCAGTGGTTAGGCTAGGGTTGATGAAGAACTTACTGCTAAAGCAGTTCTGAAGTGTCATTTATATGTTATCTCAAGAATAAAATCTGTAACTCTGGACTTAATATAGTGCATACTTTATTCTAACTTGGTGTCAAATACTGTAAACTTAATCTATGTTGTAAGAAGAGAACTGGAAGAACTTTTTACCCCCTGCTGTAAGCTTATCATTTCTGAAGTTTAATAAGCTGCAATAAATACAGGTTGTCATAAAGTCACACATGATATTAAGAGCAGATGTTTAAAAAACATGGGGGTTTCTTTTCATGATTTTTCTTGCTTATGCATAGTATGGGATAAAGGTACTTCTTGCATTTGCTTTGGATGTTAGTCTAGTTCTAATCTTGCTGGTGTGATGGTTTGAGGCACTGCAAGATTGGGAAGAAAGGCAAGATTTAAGCTTACTATTTAATGTAATAGGAAATTAAGCAGGTACTTTAGTAGAACTGTCAGCCTGATGCAACTTGCAGTGGTTTTCCGCATGGTTTATTAACTATAGCAGTTATTGATCATTTTATGCTCACAACTCTTTAGATAATATGCATGAATTACATATGGTTGTATGTAAGTAGGGATTTTAAGGTGCCACAGCATATAGTTTGATTTATTAGAATGTAAAAAATGCTTTGACCATGTTACCCATGGTACAATTTCTTGTAATAAAATAGTCTTGCTATTTAAACTCATTATTCTTTAGATTTATCCCTTTGGTTAGTGAACATCTTCAAAACCATCCAGTTACATGTCTCTGAGATGGACTTCTCTCTGTTTAGGCTAGGTTTGCCAAAAGGATGGAAAATTGTTGCAGAGGAGATTCTTGAACTCAGCTAATTATGGAGACTACAGACTGTGAGTTAACTTCTGGCTGCAAGGGAAGAAGAATTCCAAGGATTGGTTCAGCTTGTCATGAGGCTGGCACTTTTTTGCCCAAGTTGTCCTACTGCTTATCTCAGCATTGTTTTAGGAAGAAGCATATTATCTGTGAGCTAACAGGGAGGCTGAGTAGAAAATATGTGGGAAAGGAGCTATGGCCACCCCCCTTTTCAGTTATTTATAAATGTTTATGAAAAACAAGAACTTCTCACTAAAGATACCTTCAGTGTATGTTCTCAGTGAAAAATGACAATGCTGAGAGGATGAAAATGAGTGGAATACCCCTTCTGTATAATAGCCAACAAGAAAATAGTTTTCAGTATCCCTTTCTGAAAATGAATCACCAGGCTTTGAGTTCAGCTGGGCAATTGAAGCCAGCATAGTATGTTCCATAGGCAAAGGAGTTTTTGTAGACGGTACTTTCCTGGTAATTCTTTTTCTTTCCTTCCAGGGAAGAGCTGTCATTTTAAGTGTTTCTCCTCATTTCAGCTGTGACAGTGCATTATAATATCAAAATTCAGAAGAATCAAAGTAGTTCTCCAACATGTAAGATCTGTTCCTCTAGCTGATAAAAATAATGTTGTATATTTGATGTGAAAAGTTAAGTCTCTTGTTGATCTTCCTTTGGAAATGCCGCTTCTACTGTGGCTTGATTTGTGGGGTCTGCAAGTAGGTCCTGGCACCATTTATTAGTGTAACATGCCTGTGATACACCTTATTTGCAGAGTAATCATCATCATTCTCATACACTTCTAATGTGCTCACCTTCCTGCTCTGTTGTAATATTTCTGGGTGAAAGGTGGTTTGAGTCCTGTGGACTTGTTAGAGTTTGCCGTAAGACGTCTAAGCATCTAAGTTATTTTTGCCTGGCTTGTCTTACTGTTGTTTTCAGCATTGTCTTACTGGATCTTGAACCCTTTTGTCTTCATTCTGCTCAGCTTCCTGAGTTGACCGGTTAGTCAACTTGATCTTGGCTAGGCTGCCTCACACATGGTGAGATCCTACGTAGCCTTCTGAAGGAATGAGTTGAGGTGGCCTCATGTCAGCTCAGTCACTGCTGCTTGCTTTGCCTTGCATCAGCTAGCAGTGCTTTCGTAGCACAACTTCTACGCTGTTCCCATAAGGACTTTTTAGGAATACTATAAATGGGGATACAGTTAAAGTGAAGAAGTTGGTTATTAGTTTTACTGAAGTTAATGGTTCAACAGGGAATTCTGGTTTCTTTCTATTGTGGCATTGCCTGTCAGAGGTTATTTTCAATCTTGTCTAAATCAAATCCAGTTGGATGTACTCTTATGTGGAGTTATGAGCATGCTAGTGAAGTGCGGTGTTCTTGTAGAGCAAGACGACAAATGCATTTGTTCATTTTATTTGACAGACAAAAAGAATAAAATTCGTTACTTTTAACTTCAGTGATGTGGAATGGTAGGTAATCAGAATTTCTTGGCAAGGGACTGCAGAAAGAAAGAAAAATTTGCAATCAGTTTCAGTCTTTCAGGGCTATTTAAACTATATTGAAGAAGTGGAGTAGTTACATTTATGTTTTTGCAATGCTTTGGAATTTTAGTATTTGCATTTATATAGAGAGGGGGAAAGTTATTTATTCAACCTTCAGAAGAAAACAAGACTTTAAAGTGGGAGAGGGGGAGAGAAAGATGAGGGGAGTGTTGAATTTTTTGTTAATTCTGTAGTGTTTACATTGATATAATGGACTTTTGAGGGTTTTTTTTATCATGCTAGAAACTCGTCGTAATTTTAGTCTGTGAGTGAAGACTTTCTGTAGCCATTCTTTTGAAGACTTTCTGTAGCCATTCTTTTCTTTGTAACTTCAGTTACTGTGAACTTCAGTATTTTATTTTAGAGATGTCCAACGGGGAAATGGAATTATTTCCATGCAGCCTTAGTTTAGTAGAATATTCTGGCAGTTTTTACTCATATTTTATCTGCTTCAAATCATGTACATTTTAAGTGTTGAGTTTGGAGGTGTTTTGATCTGGTTTTGTTACTTCTTGAAATTCTAGGTAGTTTTAACCCCTTTGAGATTTTGTAGCAGAAAAATAGCTCAGTTCTAAGATTGGAATTTTTTAAAAATAAACTTCAGTGAAATCTAAAGCTTAGGAAGCTCAAATCTGCCAAGACCTTCCTCTAAAAATGTTGTTAGTAATGAGTAGTCTTCAAGTTTTCTCCCTTAAGAAATGTATCATGCTATTCACTGCAATATCGAACATTGATGAGGGTATTTACTCTTGCAAAATTCTAATAAGGCAGTAAAATGCTATTGCTGTGATGCAGAAATAAGGCAGAGAAATAAGTGATGAGCACATATTTGCATGGAAAATCTGCAGCAATATATGTATTTTTCCTACCAGCACCTAAACAGTTAACCACTAAGTTTGGCAGTGGCCTTTTTTCAGCATGTACTACATTTCTTCTGTCTAAGAGTACTTTATAAATCTGGTGATAAATTTATTTTAGGAGAATTATGAATTGTTAGGAGATTATTATTTTTTTTCTTCCAAGAAAAGTTTTCTGCTTCTGTCCTAAAATGGTCAACTGCAGTCATGTTTTGTACGTAATAGGGAACTTCAAATAGAATCACAGTGCAAATATTTTTGCTTTGGTTATAATTTACAAATAATGGACAAAACCAGAGGATAAAACAGTATTTTATGGATGTTCCAAGGCTTCAGGTTTGTGCAAATTGGAGAGAAATGGAGTCTCAACAAAATACATGAACTTTTCAACATAAGGAGAGGCTGGTTTATTTAGGTAACCCAAAAGAGCCCATACAAAAGCCCATGTACTTTCACCACAACCAAAGTATAAGTAATGTAACTCCTATATTCAGATCTTTCTCACCTGACTCCTGATCAATAGGTGTAATGCTGTCTCCTATGGTTTTGGTACAGTATTTCTTTAAGACTAGACAACATTTGTACTGAGGAATGGTGTTTTCTTTAGAAGGCAAATGATGTTCAGGTTTGTATAAATTTTATTCAGAGGTTTAGTTGAAAAAAAGGAAGGTGGAAAATATGTTTGGAAGTATGATTTTGGCATCTGATACTTTATTTGAAGGAGATTATGTTCTAGAATTTACTAAGAATTTTTGAATATACAGACACAACTGATATTTCTATCAGAGACATTTTTCTTCAGAACACTTAATTATTTGTTTTATATGTGATTTATGATTATGTTTGTGTGGTTGAAGCACCATTTCTGACTCAGGAGTTACAAAGCTGCAAATTGTTGGTTGTTGAAGGGTGTGTTGTAGGGAAGTACAACTAATGCTTACCTTATTCTTTTTTTACATTTTCCTATGCGTCTGCTTCTTGAAGTATAGTATATATTAGAGATTGAATGTTGGGCAAGTTGGAATTGGTCTGGCTCAGTATGATTAGTGTTCTGAGTACAGAAGAAGTATAAAGGGAGTAGCCAAGTGATCCCACACTCTGCCTTGCAAAGTGGGTGAAAAATGTGATATATTGGGTTTGTGTGTCTTGTTTTTGTTTGGGGAATTAAATAAGTTGTTGAAGTTATTTGGAAAGGTATTCTTATATTGTGCAGAATTGCTGTTGTTGTCCAAAGAAGCCCTAAGTATCCTTTTCCTCTGAAATGATGGCACATTCATGCCATAATTCCCCCATGTCCGACAGAGCCAACACCAGCCGGCTCCCAGACAGACCCACTGCTGGCCAAGGCTGAGCCCACCAGTGACGGTTATAGTGCCTCTGGGGTAACAGAGTTAAGAAGGGGGAAAAAAAGCCTGCTCTGGGATTATAGCCGAAGAGAGAGGAGTGAGAAGATGTGAGAGCCACAACCCTGCAGCCCCCCGGGCCAGAGCAGAAGGAGGAGGAGCAGCTCCAGGCTCAGGAGCAGAGGTTCCCCCGCAGCCCCTGATGCAGCCCCCAGTGAGGCCGACTGTGTCCTTGCACCCACGGAGGCCCACGGGGGAGTAGAGACCCACCTGCATCCAGGGCAGGGGGATACCCGGAGGAGGCTGTGACCCTGTGGGCAGCCCACGCTGGAGCAGGCTCCGGGCAGGAGCTGTGGAGTGGTGGAGGCAGAGGAGCCCGGGCTGGGGCAGGTTAGCTGGCAGGAGCAGGTTTGGGGCAGGACTTGTCACCCCATGGGGGACCCAGGCTGGAGCTGTCTGTGCCTGAAGGGCTGCAGCCCATGGAAAGGACCCACGCTGATGCAGTTTTTGGAGGACCCTCCTGTGTGAGGGACCCTGTGCTGGAGCAGGGGGGGGAGTGTGAGGAGCCTTCCCCCTGAGGAGGCAGGAGCTGCAGAGACAACATGTGATGAATTCACAACCCCCATTCCCTGTCCCCCTGTGCCGCTCGAGGTGAGGAGGGAGAGAAATTGGGAGTGAAGTTAAGTCCAGGAAGAAGAGAGGGGCGGCGGGAAGGTGTTTTTAAGATTTGGGTTTGTTTCTCATTATCCTACTCTGATTTGATTTGCAATAAATTAAATTATTTTTTCCCCAAGTTGAGTCTATTTTGTCCATGACAGTAATTGCTGAGTGATCTCCCTGTTCTGATCTTGACCCACAAGCCTTTTCTTCTCTTTTCTTTCCCCTGCCCAGCTGAGGAGAGGACTGACAGAGTGGCTTTGGTCGGCACCTGGCATCCAGCCAGGTTCAAACCAGAACACCTGTAATTAAAAAGGGAAAAAAAAGCAGTCGTAAAATTTGAAAACTACTAATTATGATCTGAGGCGATGTAAGATTTTATAGTCTTGCACTGGTTAAAGTTAGTACATTAATTTATAGGCCTTGTTTGTGGTCAGAATACAATGCCTCAAATTTGAGTCATACAGCTTTATGGGAGAAAGTTGTTACAGAAAACTACAAAGTTCCATCATGTGTACCTCCGTGTCATATAGTCCAGTTTTCCTTTGTGTTTGACATAGCATTAATACGTTATAAAGAACACCGATTTCATGAAGGAACTAGTGCTGTCTTTAAAAGTTCATAGAATCATAGAATAGTTTGGGTTGGAAGGGACTTTTGAAGGTCATCTAGTCCAACCCCCCCCGTAGGGACATCTTCATCGTCAACTAGATCAGGTTGTTTTAGTTATTTTAGTAAAGTCTGAAATGTTACCTGATCCTGGCTTGGCATTCACTAAGTTGAATACAATTTTGTAGCAACAGTGAGGTAGAGAGATAGGGTCTGAAGTAAGCATTAATATTACTATGGCAAAAATACTTTTGATCAGAGATAGAAGATGAAGAACATTTCTGGTTTAAGTTATATTCTATCTTCTGTGCTAACCTACCCTAAGACTTCAAATACAAATGTCTGTTTTTCCTTCCCTATCCGAGTCCATTTTGATGCTAAGGTAGAGTCTGACAGTGACATGTCAGCTGTACCTGAAGGCTGGTAGCATGCCAGCTGTTAGTCAGGGTAAGCAAATACTGAATGCACGTAAAGATTTTTGGCTATGAATGTGTGCCTCACGTTAGAAGTGATGGCATTCATGGATTTTAAGTGATAATAGTGTAAGCAATTTAACATAAGTAGCTTTAAGTCATAATTTTGTGTACAAACAACTGATGCAACACAGGAATTTTGTCAAAGCGTCTTTGTTGCTCCTGTTCCCAGAGTGGTGAAAGGCGATAGTCACTCGCTAATGCTCTGACACAGATAGTGGCTTTTTTTGTGGACAGTCAGTGTCAGCTGGTGTACTGCTAACATTCACAGTATGCTGTTAACTTTTAACTGCCCTTGTTTGAGCCAGAATTTAACTACAACTCTGGAGACAACATTTTTGTTCTCATGTCTTGCAATTAATTTTATTGTCCAAAGGAATTGATGGATGCTTCTTGCTGCAGAAGACAGAAAGTACACTATGAAACTGTGTTTCAGGCTGAAATTTAGTAAGAAACTATCTCGCGTTTGTTGGTGAAAGATATATCCTGACTAACAAGGGGGAAGGTGTTGCAAGCAAATGGCTGTTTTTATACAGGACTATGTTCAGCTTCCAAGAAGGAATGTAGCCATGATGGAAAACTTGTAATTGTACTTGTGGATAAATTTGCAAAATATTCTCAGGGAGAATTAAAATGAAGGTTGTAATTGGTGGGGTTGATATGGATCAGAGATTTCATCAGTCACTGTCTTATTTTTAGTTTTAGTGAAACTATTTAAATCGACATAAAAGTCTGTTGTTATTTTTAAACCTTAAGCATGCCTTGTTTTACTTTTTTGTTGGTAAAAGACATAACTGATTGCCGTGTCATTTCTTTCTGATGACATTGTGAGGAGAGAAGAAACAATTGTTGCCAAAAGCACAGACAACTTTGTTATGCAGAGTAACGGGAAAGGTCAAAGCTTCAGTTCTGTTGGGTTTCTCAGCTCTGACTGCTGAAGGGTGCGCTAGCTGAAGTACGGTGCTAGGTGTGGGTGAACGGTGTGGGTTTGCGAGGCTGCATGTGAGCTCTGAGCCCGGTGGGAACTTACGGCTCTGGAGAGCACCATGCAGATACACATTGACTGGGGCTGGTCCCGCTCCAGCAGAACTGGCAATGAACTGCAACAGTGGAGTCCTGGAACTAAACTGCCTCCGTGTGGTCTGCTGTGTGTGTCTCTGGACTGTGCTTATCAGCTGTTTTCAGTTTTGGGAATGTCGTGTAGACTGCAGCTGAGGTGCAGTTCCACTTAGGCTCCGTGTCTCAAAGAAGCAGTTAGGATGCCTCAGACTTGAGGCTGGCTTTGGAAGCAGTACAGCTGCTGTGCTCGTGGACTGCAATTACAGAAGTCTGTGTCTTGGCCTCTAACGGCTCTGTGCAAGGCATTCAGTTCACGTGTCTTGCCACGTGTGGCACAAGTGTTCTGCCTACAGGTAACCGAGAGCTGGCTACATTAAAATGATAGCTAACAAGCGGGAAAAATATAATGCATGGTTCTGCTGTGGATTTTCCCTTGCCTTTTTTTTTTTTTTTTACTCCCTGCCTCCTTTGCTTGTATTTATAAGGTATCCTCAACTAAAGAACCAGAATTCTGGAGTAACGAAACAATGTTAATTGATACAAACAGGCTATAGTCTCATTGCTCTGTTGTTGTATTTTGGTGTTTTCAGTTGGCATGCTGAGTGGATTCTGCCATTATAGTATTCCTCTCAATTTTTTTCTTCACAGTTAACATGTTTCCTTTATGAACAAGATTTAAAAATCAAGAATCTCTCAGATTGTTAGCTATACAAGTCCTAAGCATGATTTGGAACAATAGTAGATTGAAAGAAAAATAAACTGGTTGGTTGATCAGCTGGTATATCTTAGTGCTAGATGTTAGCATGATGTCTACCCAGAATTTTTCGTATTTTTGTTGATTATGACCATTTTTTGTAATCAAATATGTTTTCTGATTCAGTTTAGAGAGAAGAGGCAGTGCTCTTTCATTTCATCTGAGAGAACATACAGAATTATAACTAACTTCCATTTAGGATTTCCCTATATTGCTTTGCTCTTTTCCTTGCATCAGGCAGTACCACTGATGTATTATTATTCTAGTTGTATATGGCAGTGTTTAATTTTTCCACAGAAATACTTTAAGAGCAGATAACCATAGAGCTTTGCTTTTCTACTTTTTTGTTCTGAATTAAGAAACTAATTAACTGTAACCTGACTTCAAGCTGTAGGACGGAGAAACTCATTCATAAAGACAAGTCATCAACTTCGGGATGAGTAATTCCTAGTAACTTTTGGAGATTAGATGTTTTGCTTTGTCTTTCTCTTCTCTTTAGTCTTGCAAGTGCTAATGTGGATAATGAACCTTTCCTGGCAGATAAGTTTTTATAGGAAATCTTTGCTTCCTTTCATAAAACTAAGTAGGCTGAGACATTCTCTGAGGGATGGTACTAATTGCTGAGGCATATTTTGTATTCTGTAGATTAAGAGGTGAATATTAGATGAAGCAGGAATAGGAAACAAAGTTTGTGTGCTAGTCTGCCCATTTTCTTGTTTGGTGCATAATGGAAACTGCTTGTGCATTCCCTTGTGCTCTCCATCCCTGATCTGATCTATCAGTGTTTAGATAATCTTCCGTTCAGCTGCAGAGTAAGGCTTACTTTCCTTTAACACTTTTATTTATTGTTATCCTCTGTGTACCTAAGCTTTTCTGGGGAGAAATAAAGAGGGAGTCTCTCTCTCTTTTTTTTTAATCTTCCTTCCCCTGAAGTGGAATCTGTTTCTTCTCCACCTACCCTCTCTGTGTCTTCATTCTTCAGCAGGGACTCTTCTTGTCCTATTCAAAAGATTTGAAAGAAAGTGTTCCAGTGGCTTTTCTGAGATTAGCTTTGGTGTAACAATCTGTATAGTGGAAAATAGTGGAATATATCATCCAAAGCAGAGATATTAATGGGGAGATACAATTCATTAATAATCACTAAAATTTTATCTTCCTTGAGTTGTAATACATAGAAAGGAAATGCAAGACACAGCAGTTGAGCGTCTGAGGAAGTGGTAAATGCAGTTGTATCTGGCTATGCAAACAGTAAACAAATGCTTTGGCTTTTCATATCCTATTAAACTTTATAGTTCCAAATGGGAAAAAAATAATATGTTGGTAGCTATATTACTTTTATAATATTCTGGGTATATCTTTAAATTGTGGGAAAACAACCCCAAAATATATATTTGTTTGCGAATTTAAATTCATGGCCACAAGTGAACTTTTGAAAATCAAAGAGAATTAGGTATAACAGTTTTAATATATGAATTTACTAACTATAGGGATTTGTCATGCATTTAGCAATGTACAAGGAGGTAATATTGCAACATCTTTGACAATTTTATTGAATTTTTTTTTTTTTTAATTTGTGTTTTGATTTACTTATACTTTATTCATCAGAGAAAGCAACCAGTGAGATGAACACTGCAGAAGACTGGGGTCTCATCTTAGACATCTGTGATAAAGTTGGACAGTCACGCACAGGGTAAGTGACTTCAGAAATTTCCTTCCCAAATTTTTTAAATTTTGTTAGTTCAGTCTCAGATGACAGGAATGAAATTTTTGTTATCTTGTATAGACTTTTGCAACAGCTCAATTTAACTCAAATTTATTACAAGTAAAAGGAAAATATGTGGATTTTCTGCTCAAATATTTTGCAATTCTTCCTTTGGAGATACTAGCTGATCTGTTAAAATTAGTACTTGAGTACAGCAGCTTTTCACCAGTGTAACAGAATAAATAAACTGATATGTTTCAGCAGTGTCACTGTAAACCCAGGAGACTTCATGAGGGATTTTTTTCTTACAGAATCATAATTAGGTTGGAAGTGACCTCCAGAGGTCATCTAGTCCAACCTCCCAGCTTGAAACACATCTAATTAGATCAGGCTGCTCAGGACCGTATTGAGTCTTAAATGCCTCCAAGATCAGAGTTTTCACAACCTCTGTGGGCAGCATGTTTCAATATTTCAGTATTTAACTACTCTTACAGCAAGTAAGTAAATAAATAATTAATCCTGCAATCTCTGATTACAGTTTCCTCTGTTCCAACTTGACTGTTGCATCTTGTCCTATGACTGTGCAGCTCTAAGAGTCTGGCTGTGTCTTCTATGTATTCTCTGATTAATTAGTTGTAGAAAGCAGTAAGATCCCCTTTTAGTCTGCTTTTCTCAAAACTGAAAGCAGTTCTCCATCTCTACTCGTGTGTGATTCTCCTCTGACCATCCTGGCAGCCCTCCATTGGGCTTACTGCAGTGCATCGATATTCTTTTTACACTGGGGAGCCCCAAACTGGACAAAGTACTCACAACGCAATCTTACAAGTGCAGAGCAGAGGGGAAGGATCACTTCCCTGGCCCCGTTGGCTGTGCTGACCCAGGATGTGGCTGGTTGTCTTTGCTGTTGCGCTGCACTGCTGACACCTGGCACCCAATGGAACCTGCAGGTCCTTTCCTGTGGAGGTCCTTCTTAGGTGGCTCAGCTCCTGGCCTTTGTTGGTGCAGACAAGTGCAACACCTTGCCCTTGTCGAAGTTTCAGTCTGCCCGTTTCTCCAGCCTGTCCAGACTCATCTGAATAGCCCTACTCTCCAGTACGTTGATTACTCCCCTCCAATTTGCTGTTGTCAGCAAAGTTGCTGAGTGCCCTGCCTCCCATTGTGCAGGCTGTTAGTGAAGACAGTTAGCAGTGTTGGTCCCAGCACAGATCCCTGAGGGAGCCCACTAGTTACTGCCTGCTAGCTGGAATTTGCAGCATTGGTGACAACTCTTTGCGCTTAGGAGGCCAACCAGTTTTCCACCCACCTTATTATCCTTTTATCCAGCCCATATTTCACCAGTTGGGTGATAAGGAGACTATATGAGTGTCACCTGTTTGTCAAAACTTTGCTAAACCCAAGGCCTAAGGCATCTGCTGCCCCTCTCTTGTCCTCACCACCAGACTACCAGTGTCTTTGTCACAGAATACAATGAGGTTCTGTGTTTCTTCCCCTTGTTTTGAGAAGATATTCTCTGATGTCAGGGCTTTGACAAATGTACATTTTGAAAATGTAATATTAAATGAAACACATCTTAATATGGGCCGTTACTGCATCCATTATTGATTCTTTACTGAGCTCGCTCGTAGGCTTGTTTTTTGGATACGAAAAGTTGAAGTATAATTTGAGTTAGCAAATAAAAAAATACAGTTTAAAGACATTACTTCAGTGTGTCTATACTGTTTTTATTCACTCTAGCATTAGGCTTTGGAAATGTTTTAAATATATCTTCTCCAAGCATTCCCTGTAGCAATTCAGGTAAGGAATAGCCTCAAAAAGAGAGTTATGCCGTTGCTGTTCTTTAGTGAAAGGCTTCCCTGAGAACGACTTGGATTGCCTTGTAAGACTGCGGGAAACATTATAAGATGCCAGACAGCAAATTCCCACCTGGGACTTTTGTTCCAAAGAACAGGTTTGCAAATAAGCTTTTTCCTTGGGATTAGAGATGGTCTCTAGAGGAGTTCTTATAAATAGCATGGCATATTGAGATTTCTTTGCTGCTGTGTTTAACTGTAGTTAAGATAACAGCTCACAAGGTAATGTTTCGTACTAGTCTATATTTGTAAAACGGCATTTCTGCTCTTTGTGCATGTTGATGCTGAGCCTGTAACAATAACTGTATTACTGAAGGCTTCAGTATTCTATTTAATCATGGAAAGCATTTCCACAGGCAAGATTTAGTCTCACAGCAACTTAGCCTGAAGAGTGCTCAAATGTAGGTAGCTGCAAGAGATGGCTGCTTGGGGGTACAGACAGAGCTAGAGATCTTCTGGTGATGTGCAGCTAAATTTCTGTGGGATAGCTGAAATTTCTGTTATGATTTGTGGGGTTTTTTAGTTGTTTTGGGGTTTTTTTTGTGTGTATGTTTCTGGTTTGGTTTTGTTTTTTAATAAAACAGTGGTTTTATCCTAGCTGTGTCTTTAACCTTTGTAATATTTACCCTGCTTGTAATAGGCTGCCAGCTGACTCATTGCTTAAATTCAGATTCTGTTAAAACTTGCTGATAGTGGGTTCTCTTTGTTTTGATGGATTATGTCATACCATAAGAAGGTAAAACAAAAAAAAAGTTCCCCCTTAAGAAGTTTAAATGAGATGTACTATGCTGCTTTAATCTTTTAACCAATTCTGGTCCAATACAAGCTGTCTGTTACTGTTCTTGGCAGAAGTTTAGCTCTGTTCTATGGACTTTCTTCATGCCAGTCTGTAAGCTCCATTGCATGCCTGCAGCTTTTTAGATGTAGATCATCTGACACATGAAGCCACAGTAGACTAGAAGGACTATTCTTTATTGTGGCACTTTTTGTCCCACAGTGTTACATGGCACACTGTCTCATTTAGGTCTGCCAACAGCTTGTTTGCATCCAGAGTAATTGTTGGAAACCTGTTATGCTACAAAGGTGCTACGTTTTCTCTTAAGATAAATTAGTTACAGTTCAGTAACAGAGTTACTACTGTTAATTTTTACAGTGCAACACCTTTGTTACAGTCACCAGTAGCTAAAAACTTTATCTTTCTTCCCCTTAATCCAACCAATTAAAACAGGTTTTAGCAAGCTAGATTTCCACAGAATCATATGTGGTGTGGCATTAACTTGATATTTCTACATGTTTCACATAGCAGGTTCTTAAGATGATCTAAAATTTGTCTAACTATGAGACAATCAACACATTTTTTTAATCTCTGAATTTGTTTTAGGAACTCATACAGCTCAGCAGTTGCATATTACATTGTTTGCATCCCGTTCTGGGGAATATCGGTAGTTCAGTGAGCAAGTTGCCTTTTTAACACGGAAACATGATTAAAACAAAGGTTTTACCATTCAAGGCCTTTTTTTTTTTTTTTTTTTTTACAGCATTATTGAAAACTTGTTTATTTTAAAAACTTTTGTTATACTTGACTAGCTTTTAAAATCATCCAGCTACAGGAAAGGTATAGATTTTTGCATAGTCTTGGTTTTCTGCACTGATAATGCTTACACAACTGAATCTGTAGTTTGTCAGTTCTGACTAAAACAATGTTATCAAATTTGAATGGTTCATTAAGCAGAACAAAAGGGAGAATTAAAGGCTGGATATGGTATATTTTAACGTGAAGTGCTCCTTCTTCCTCTGTCAGTTCAGTGCTAGCCAGTTCATGAGTCTGATTCTGTTTGCGTTTGGCTTTGAGATGGTTCTACCTTTTGTATTACCTTAATGAGACATATTAGTCTTTATGTTTGAAACTATCACAACTTCAGTTTTTCTCCAGAAAAGCTACTTAATAAAAATTTTGGGTGGAAAAAAAAATAGTGACTGGGGGAATACAGCAATGGTTGAGAAAATACAAGTGTTCATTGCATCACTTTTTATTGGGGGTGGGTATTGAAAAATTGTCTTTGACAAATGGTTTGTCTATATTGCTGTTTGCTTATCTTAGTCCTGATTTCTTACGGATTAATCACCGCCTCAGTAAGTCAGTATTCTGGTTAGCTGATTCTTCTTTGGTTGTTTTTGTGCCTGTTCATACAAGAGAGAACAGTAAAATTGCTTAGATAGTCTTCCAAACTACTGACTGTGGGTTTTGGTGGTTGGTTGGTTGGTTTGTTTGTTTTATTTTGTTTTGTTTTTTTCCCCTCAAGTTACCCAATCTCAGTAGCATTTTACATAGTCATTGCAGTGTATGTCTAACAGGCTGACCAGGACTAACTCGTTTCTAAAGGAGCAAGGAGGAAAATTGAGTCACCTCTGTAGTCTTGAGCCCCACAGTCAGTTACCTTAGACTGTAAAGGAACAGTAAATTCTTGAACATATATGAAACGTTTTGTGCAGAGTAGTATTTTAGATTTCAATTGCTGTTAATTTTGTCTTTTTAAAATAAAATATAATCAAATACATTTTTTTTTCTCTCTAAAACTAGAACTGAAATTTATTGTAATTATTTTCTGGATATATTAGTATATAATACCATAGCTTCTATTGTATCTTGCCCTATTTTCCCCCCTACTAGTTTGTTATTCCCACTCACTGTGCTGCCTCTGAAATTTTGATTGTAGAATCATTGGAGCAGAACTGTAGCCCAATATATGTATAACAGGGACTGGAGAGATGCCTAATAAATCGATGGAATTATGTTCTCGTGGGGTGCATGCCTTCCCTCTGATTTCTGCATAGTGCTTCTCATAATTTACAAACTAAATTGTATGATGAATTAATTTGAAGTAAAAATAAGGATTACAATTCTGTCTAGAATGGGGTTTCTTAGTCTATGTGACTAAACATTGGTAAACCTAGATTTTTTTTTTTTTTGGTGTCGATGTAATAGAATTTTTTTAAACATTTGAGCATGTTAAACATTAATACACAAATATTAATTGTTAAATATATCAGCAGGTTTTTTTTAAGGCCTTTTTATGCATTACTGAGAGGTTTCTTTGGATTTTGTTGTTGTTTGTTTGGTTTTTTTTGTTTGTTTGTTTGTTTTTTTTACCTTTTCAAAATTGTACTTGACACGTGTGGAAGATCATTTGGCTTTTTGTCTTGGTTTCTTAATTAAAAATTCTTAGGTTATTAATGGTCCTGTTCCTGAACTGATAACCTCTTCATCCTGCACCCTACCTTTATAAATACTGGCTTAACAATTAATGGACATGCACCTTTTTGTGCTTGCGCTCATATCAGATGGGTAGTCCTACTCATAAATTAATGGTTAAAAAACCCTGTTATTTCTGAAAATTTTAGCATGTATTCTTTCTCAATGAAAGTGAACATATGAGAAGTCTCGGATAATTAATAGGTAAAAGGCAGTGCTTGCCTTTAGCCTTCATTTGTAATAATTGGTTATGTGAAGGTATACACTGAGTGATATGTGGTCTTGCTGCCTGACAGCATTTTCTATAATTAGTACTACTAAATACGAGGTGGACATTTCTGTAAAATGTAGACACTGCCAAATATAGTATAGCCAAGCAGTGGTGTAACTTATACCTAAGTTTCATGTTAGTTCTTGGATATCAGTTCAATAGAAAAATAATTTTGCTTCCAAAAAAAATTACTATAAATACTCCAGAAATGCATAAAATCTCTTAGTTTAAATTTACCTTCTCTTTTCCTTTTTCCCTGTCTTACCCTATTTCAGGGTTATCTTTTCAGGGCTTTTCAACAGATAATGCTTGTATGCCCATGATCATTTCTACCCCAGCCTTCCTCAGCCTTCTGCCACCTTTAAAGACAGAACAAAATAACAGAGTGTCACACAGATTTTAATATGCTAAGCTGTGTCTGAAACACCCATTCAAATTCTTTCTTAAATTTCCTTTTCACATTATTTCTGTCTCCCTATAGAAGATTATTTCTATCTTCTATAGGTGAGACTTGAATTCTGCATTTAATTGTTTTGAAACTTTGATGTTGAATGTCTGACAATTGTTTTAGCACTTGTTGGTTCATTGCATATCTTTATAAATGTTATCCTGTAGATTAAAAGAGACTCTGAGGAACACAGTGGTATGGTAATAAAAAAAAAAATATATAT
>KL276297.1:0-28466 GCA_000699545.1 Podiceps cristatus
AAATATAAATTCCTTTTGGCATGCTACTCTTCATGTGGGGAAATCCCCCAAAATACAATCTGCTTGCTCACCTGTCCTTCAAACTAGACCCCTAAGAGGCAGGCAGGGAGGATTCTCCCTCAGCTATGCGAATATTTCCATTGTGGTATTTGCTCTGTTCTGTCTCTACCAGCAGCAACAGGGCAACTTCAATTCCTATTTTTAATGAAGAAATGGAGATAGTGCACAGACGTTTGTAATTAAAATCTGAGCTCTAACAAGGAAGGAAGGAAGGACAGATGGAGAGACAGATTCATCAACCAACTAGCTGCATGATACCCACTGATTAAATTCTCCAAAAGCTATATGGAAAGAATAAAAGTGAATTTCAGGATGAGATCCACCCCTGGAATAGCCTGTTGCAGGTACCAATGAAATAATTTAATAAAAATACATGCCAGCTTTGCCTGCAGTGAAGAAATATGCACATCACTACTTCAACAGATATGTCACAGCACAAGGCAGAATATGAAAGCCAGGCAGCTCGGAACCCTGCGTTTGGAGCCCTGACATGTAGTTTGGTGGGTTTATCTGAGCTGTTAGTTCCCCCGCTCTCCCTTTCTGACCGGCCTTCGCAGGAGGTAACCACTTCAATAGCACAGTTACTAAAGAGTTTGATACTGCCTCAGCTGCCAAGTTCGTGGTCTGGCATCTTAGTACAAATGTCATCCACCAGCATCTTCATGTTGTATACTCAGCCTGTGCGGACATTTTAATCTGCCTCCTCTGTTACTTGAGGTAACCAGACTTATTACAGGGCCCTGGGTAAAGCCTTAAGTATCCTCATGCTTTAGTTTTTCAATCTGTATAAAAGAAATACTAGGCCCATAGTGTACAATCATCTTTCCAAATTCCATTTAAAAATCAAATCAGATTTGAAAGCTGAGCATTATATATGCAGGAAATGTTTCATGTTCCTTCTAAGCAATCTCTTAAGAGTGCTCTCAAGCAAGCTCAAATGCCTGCTGTAAAATTCTGCCCAGGGCTTATTGGAAGAAAATGTCTACTTACAAAGGATTTTTTTAGCTACTAATGTTTTTAAAAAGTTTTGCTTTTTAAGCATCTTAAGGAAAAGCTAATCTAAAAAAGATCATGTTTGTAAGTCATAAAGGACTGGGACAAAACTAAGAATGAAATTTCAGACCTGAAATTGTGAATCACATGATCTCTAAATACTCTTTCTTTTTTTTTTTTTTTTTAAGCAGGCCTTTTCCTTTGCTTCTGTATTGCATTTCAAAAATGCAACCTAAAAAGAAATTTGCCAGTTCTATTTATCTGGAACTGCCATTTGCTGTTGCCTTCTGTGAAGAAAAAAAATATGTAATATTTAATCTTTATTTGGCATATTGTGTATTCAATGAATAGCATTTAGAATTTAACACTTGGATAAATATCATTTAACTATCTGGCTGTAACTAAATACATCGCTATTAAGAGGAATTCATGTAAAATATAATCCCACTAAGCAGCAGTGATTACCATTCAGTATCATTAGGGTATGCCCGTTTACCAGGAGACAGCCCAATAAAAAGCAGTCATCTTGATTTAGTATGTTCCAATTAAATAGGTATACTGTAATAATATATTATATACAGCACTTATGATGAAACATTTCTGGATTATGTGTATACAGTGCCATGAAAAGGCAACAGCTTCATGAGCCAGGATGCAACAAACATCCTTCTTCAGCAAAAAGGAGGAATGCTTTATAACACAGTATTTGAGCCAAAACTCCCTCTTACAAAATACCCATCAGGATCCCCAACTTTCAGAAGGGCATTTGACTAGAAATCTTCTCAGGTAAACTTAATGGACAGCAATGAGCTTAACTGGCTGAGCTGGCCCTATTCAAGTTGAACCTCTGGCTCCGCTACAAGAGGTTATCTGCATCGGAGGCAGACTAGGATTCTTGCTTGCGTAAGTATGCTGGTCTAAGGTGTGGGGTTTTGGTTCGACAGCTTTTTACCGGCAAATCCTTACTGCTGATGCTCCCACACAAAAGTAGTCAAAGTTTGTTTTGTTGGTAATGTTACTTTCTGGGGGATGCGATGTAAGGTATTGTAGCAAAGGAATGTTTTAGCTAGTAGAAACTGCATCTGTCCTGAGATGGTTTCCATCCTTACTAGTGCAAAAGCAGGCCTCAGGCTTTCCGAACACCAGAATATAAAACCTTCCCCAGGGTTTTATGTACTATCTTCATTTTCTCATCAAAACTATCTCTCTATATGAAAATACTCCTGTCAAAATTTTTTTCCTCTGTAATCCATTACCACCATTTATTGTGAACATAAGACTTGATTTTAGGCATACAAGCCAATCAAAAAGATTTTTGGTTATGCAAAATATTCCTGATTATGTTAAATGTTGTATTAATTAATTTCTAATCTAATAGTTGTTGTAAACCACGTTTCAATGGCAAAAAACTGAATGCTTGTGTCATGCTTTTTCCTTTAATTTTATAGGTTTTTACTCTCCGTCAAGAAAAACAGGTTTATATGACACTCGGCAAAGACAGTGTACTAAGAGATAAACCAGAAATACACCTTTGAAGGAAGAGCGCTTTCCTTGACACCTGCTGTCATAGAAGAATCAAGACTGATGGTGATCCAAAACAAAGGAATTGCTAAAAGAGGCTGTACATATTTTGGCTCTGAACATGCAAATACTTTGCCATATATAGCTTTATATATACAAACATACCTCTTGAGCTCAGTGGGACTACCAGAATGTAAGAACCTATGTCCTCAAAGGTAAGAAAATGTGTAAATGTCGGCAGAATCAGGACCTTTCGTTATATTACTTTTACTCATTTTTATTTGTGCTTTAAACATGTGTGCTGCAGTAACATGCTGAGCTAAATCAATAGAGCTTGTGAGTGTAAGCAGATGTTGTAGAAGGCAGTGGGAATTATGAAAATACGGCATCTATCACTGCTTAGGTATCTGCATTTAGCTTGTTGTTTTCTTTCAAAAATTTTATCTTTAAATCTGTTCATCCCATCTCCCATTTCTCTCCTTCCTCTAATAAAAAACCTCATGTGCTACTTTGCTCCTTGTAACTCATCCATTAGTTTCATTTCTTCCTTTTTCACTTCCGTTCCCTCTCCCTCCCTTGGTTTGAGTAAACATTAAATATATTATCCCTGCACCACTGAAGTCCAAAGAAGCTGGATCAAGATTTAGCAGTGGCTGAACAGACACCAGCTCAGGTCTCCAATATTAAAACAAAACAAGCTGTACAAGGTACTATGTGTAGCTTAGTGTTACTCTTAGTATTTTTGTAGTTTCCAAGACAAACCAGGAATAATAAAGTAGTAAAATCTTTGTCATGGGCTAAAGGATACCATCTTCCTAAAGAATACTTTAGTCTCATCAGATTTCAGTAGACGATATGCAGTAATTCTGTTTTGGTTTTGTCTTTTTGGACAAGGATGTTCTGGCATTCATCTGCGTATTTCCTTTTCACGGATATACACCATAAATGTCTCTTGCTTCTCTGAACGTTCAGACTGGGACACTTTCATATCAGGACTAACATGCAGGCATGTGTCTGCTGTGTCTGAGTATACGTCCATGGGTGGCCTCCTCTCCTTCTAAAATCACAAGTGGGTGACATATACTAGGGATCACTGGAGGACAGATCTGAGGAGGACTAAAAATGCACCTGGAAGAGAGACTGCTGCTAAGAAGAAAGAGAGATGTTAAAGATCAAAGAGGAATAAGAGAGCAGGGGAATGCTATATGTCATTGGAGTTAATTCTATAGTTATCCATAGGTTTAATAGGCCCCTGATCTAATTGGTATCATTGTCTACCCACTTACTTGTGCTATGCTACCTTGATGTGCTTGTGCACTGGCTTATGTTGTTACAGCTTGTCAGTAACATGTATGAAATCTGTGGAGATGCCGAGTGCTCTTTTTTTATTTATATGAAACAACAGTAGCCAAAAGTTAATCCTATATGTGAGGGTCAGGATGGGGCCTATAGACAGTTACTGTTTTGTTTTAAGCTTTAATGCTGTGCAAGCATTCACAAGCATCGTTACTTGGTCACAATCCACATGCAATGACTGTCACCTCATTTTATTCCTACACCTCATTTCACTCTTATTCTGCTCAGTCTCTTCAAAGCAGAGACAGGTTAGTTTGGTGATGTTTAAGGACAGGTTTGCCCGAGCAAGCTGTGAAATGTGGAGTATTTTCTCCCTGCTTCAGAAAGGGAAAGGAGTAAGCTTAAAACGTCTAGCCAATGGGAAAAAATGAAAGTGATTTCAGGTAATGTTTGTACCTTTGAATAACTCAGCTAGGACAAAAGGTTTGACAACTTCATTTTTTCCATGTTAGGGGTGGGAGGGTAGCACATCTTTTACTTCATACTAATGTGGGAGAGGATCATGGAAACAAAAGATGAAATGACTATTGCTTAAAATCTTATGTGTACTAAAGTGGTAGAAGATTTCATTGAAATCAGATGGCACTCTTGTGCAAAACGTTAAGCAGATAGCTGCTTACTTGACTCTGCAAGGAATATATAAGAGTATGTATACTGAACTATCAAAAATGTCCAAAAGGAAATAGATAAAAATAGGTAAAGCTCTCGGGATTTTTCTCCTAAATCAAAAGCATTAATAGTAACAATAATACATTTAAAAATTTCAGAGAAGCAGGTATGTTGTTTTTGGGGTTTTTTTGGTTTGGTGTTTTTTGGTTTTTTTGGTTGGTTTGTTTTTGTTTTTGTTTTTTTTTTCAGTTGAGCCCCAATTTAACAATTACAAAACATTATCTCAAAATTCTCCACGATTTTTCTGCTCCAGTAGAATAATTGTTCCATCTTATATGGCCAGTGAAGACCAGAAAAAGGAACATCAAATATAGGAAGAACATGAGTACTAACTAAATTCAACAACATATGGAAGCCACGGTTATAAAGAACAGCATAAAATGAAGAACTTCCAACTCAAATATAACCTCTGTGTTAACATATGGTTGTGAGAACTGGAAATCCACCAAAACATTAAAGACAGGAAAGTAGATGCCTTTGAAAGCAAGTGCCTACAGAAGATTCAAGGCATTGGATGGAAAGTTTCATCACTGATGAAGGAATGTGAGAAATCTGCAGCCTCTGCAGAAATCCAACATTTTCTTAAGCGCTCCAGATGCTAACACATCCTCCTCTGTGATGCCATCAAGTAACAGTCAACGCGTTTCAGAAAACCCACTGGTGACTTTCATGAGAAAACCTGAAGAGAAGCTTTAGGTAGGAGGGCTGAGCTCATGATCTCAACTCCAAAGAGCTGAAACAGCAGGAAGTGATGGCAAAGGCTTACTAGCAGTTGCTCAGGAAGTTTGTA
This sequence comes from Podiceps cristatus, assembly GCA_000699545.1. Lineage (NCBI taxonomy): Eukaryota > Metazoa > Chordata > Aves > Podicipediformes > Podicipedidae > Podiceps > Podiceps cristatus. The sequence goes on from KL276297.1 coordinate 5,390, forward strand.
GCATAATGTTATTTTCTCTGATACAACACAGGGAGTATATTCAAAACAAAACATGGTTACAGTATATAACCAAAATATGTTCTGTGGCAAAACAAAATAGAATAAAGAAACTGCATTCATTAGGGGGAGAAAAATGACGTGCCAAAGAAGCCTTAGAATAATGCTGAAATTTCCACTTTCAAACAGCAATTTAAAATTTTCATGTGTCATTTGACGGTTCCTTATCAGGTGTCAGCATAGCTCAACAAACAGAAGATAGGGCATCTTAGCCAACCGCATCTAAAAAATGTGAAGCGCATTATTCTAAACCACCTTTACTTTGAACTATATGAGCTGTCCAAAATTTCTAAATCCCTTTCAAAATTGGGGCCCTGCCCTCTCACTTAAGCTTATTCTTTACTGATGTAATTTTGATTAACCGTTTTTACACACAAACTTCCAGACTCATGCTCTTGGCCTCCCAAAAAGGGCATGAAAAAAAAAAAAAAGTTTCAAATGCATGTGCTAGCCTTTGCACTCCAATGACATGTCAGACATTTTTCAGAGCCAGGTGCTAAAGGCTGGGATCAGTGGGCATTTTCAGCCTCTTACACGGAGTATATCAGAGCCAAAAATAACGTTCTCAGCAGATTTTCAGATTTCTCATTTATCAGAACCGGGTTATTTATGTCTGCTATAATCTCTTGTATCTGAAACGCAGCGTGTCTGGACGAGCAATAACTTTTGTGTGTGTGTGTTAATGCAGTAATTATGTCCCAGAAGGCCTGTGGTTTTAAAGAAAACCTCTATTTCCTTCTTGTTTTCTTTTTCTCAGGCAGTCCTCTCTTGTGGAATTCTATTTGAGGATCTTGGGATAACTGCGCTTTTTTGATGGGCACAGTATTTATGAGAGGGCTCTTAATAGGTGTAAATCTGTGTATGTTGATATCAAATGACAGCCAATGTTGTTTTCTGTTGTATTTCCCTATACAATTAACTTATTGTTCCCCCAATCCAATAGTACATACCAGCATTTTTCTTTGAGTGTGAAATAGAACATAAAGCATTTACTACTTCTTTCCAAAATGTAAGTGCACAATCTTTCAAAATACTTCAGTACATAAGTGCTTTACTCATTCTTTTGATGATGTTGTGGGTTTTTTTTCTCCTTTTTTAAAATAGATTCCAAGCTGCAAAGTGTACATTAAGATAATGTATTTTTCTCTGTTAGTTCAGCCTGCCATTGATTAAGGCTTAAATTGAAAATATCTGAGCCAATAAAATCAGAAATGGATGAAGTTGTATCCATTGTCTCACAGATCCTTTTCTACATATAACTAGTTCAGTTCCAACTACTATGTTCTTTGAATTTTGATAGTAAAGCCATATAGGTTTGGGTTCTAAAATAGAAAGTAACTTGAGTCTGTAACATTCCGCTGTTACTTATTATTCAAAAATAATAAAATTTAGTAATATACCAAGTCTAATGATGCCACTGGAGCTGGTGTTTAATACTGCCATTTTTCTACAGTATTTGCACTGAGAATTTCTGTTGGTTAGGAAAGCAAATATGCCTCCCTTGCATCTTCAGTACCACTTGTATGTAGGGGAAGAATGAGAATTCAGAGAATGTTCCTCTGTATGTTGTCATTAAAAAAAAAAAAAAAAAACAAAAACAACCAACAAAACAACACAAAACATCTGTGAATTCCAAAGTTGCAAAATATGACAAAAACGTAGCAAAAATATCAGAGCAAATATAGAGCTTTCATAACTATGGCTGAGACCTCGAGGCAGACGGCTGTGGGCTGCAGACAAGCGTGAGACATTTGTGTGTTGTTCAGAGGACAGCCTGGAGCCCAGGGGGATGGACCTCGCTCACCCTTCTGCAGTGAGCACAGGGAGGTGACACAACTGCATTTCTCTGAAAAAATGCATCCAGATTCACCTACCAGAGCTCTCCTTCCCTCAGTTTCCTCCTGTGGATTTTTCTGCAGACTTCAATTCTTTTCTACTTTACAAACATTATTATAAAGCAGCTACAAGATAAGCCATTTATTATTCTATTTGGGGGTGCGGGAAACAACCCATTTGTAAAAAGTTATATCAAATGATAATGTAAGGAATTCTGATATATTAAACACAAAATTAAATTTTGTTTTTCAATGCACAGTTAATCTCAGAGAGGTTTTTTTAAAGCTGAATCAAAAAAACCCCTGCAGAACCTCAGAATCATATTCTCTGACAAAGTAATTCCTTGGTTTTTCCCTTTTCTGATTGTTATGATTTTTCTATGCTCCTTATTACTGCAAATAGACTGCTTCCAGATCAGGAAGATTCTTTCTTGACAGTAAAGCATCAAACTATGTCTATATAGAAAGAATCCAAATTCTATGGAGCAGATAATGGAGTAATTTGTTTTAATACATAGTTTTGAAAAGAAAACACATGCAATATATGAATTTCACCTCCTGATTCAGTAGAAGCCAGTATTTCATTCAGAGCACGGCTATTTCTTTGCTGATAACGTTACTTATGGATCACACACCACAGGGGTGTGTCTTCCACAGCCTTTAAAAATTTAAATTATGGAAAGTTTAGCAATCCAGAGATGGTGAATGCTGGCAGGTGGCGAGAGATCAAGCATTCGTGTTTTCCTTTCAGAAGGCAGACAGGATCTCAGCTTACATGAATGAGGTAGATCCACAGAGGTGAAAGGAGCTGGGCCAACTCATGCAGCTGGGAATCTGGGCTAACGTTACTGCATGTCTTCATTACTGCAGGCCTGACGGGTGCAAGTCCCCAGCTATGCCAGTTGACTTCACTGGGAATGCTGAAGGAAGTCCACAGGAAATGAGGTATGTTGTTCTTATTCTAAAGCATTTCTGATTCATGCTTCTCATTCCTCTGTCATTGTTGCCTCTTCCATCCCAAAGTCCTCAGTTTTATCTAGTGCCTCAAGCTAGGCCATATATGACTGGCCTCAGCCAGAAGTGCTGGTGACGGGTAAGAACTAAAATATCTGCATAATTAGGAATATACACCTTTTGAAACAGCCTCCTAAAGAAAGCATCTGTGCAGAATGTGGGTCTCAGACGTGAAGGGCTATGCAACTATCTCCCTAGAGAAAAAGTGGCTACAACCATTTGAATTTGGGTTGACAAATATTTACCAGCAGTTATCACATTCGGCAAACTATTTGATTCACCCTTGTGTAGTATAGCACGTGTGCGCGTACATCTTAATTTGATTGGTGTGACAAATGGCAGAATAGCTCTTAAAGCCAGACAGAAGGTATCGTGTCCCAGGGCACTACAGCCAGCTGTCAGAAGGAGTGTGAAAAACAAAAGAAAAAGCAGCAGATAACAAAAAAAATGAAAAGCTACAATATTCATAACTTTTCCATCTCTTTCTATACGTTAGATAATACGGGAAGAAAGTAGTTTGTAATGTTTTAACATAATGAAAAATTAAAAGATTGTATACAAAGTAAATGGAACTATAATTGTCACTGTATTGTTAGAGACTAAGGAATTTAACTTATGTTTCTGCAGCAACCACAACCCTATGCTGCATGCATGCAGTTAGCAATTAAAAGCAGCATAATGGTCTCTGAAACATTTATAGGTACATGAAATATGCCCAAATTGAGATTTTTAACAAAGGAAATAATCATTTTCATGACTTCAATGTTGTATTAACACTGTGTTTAACTGTCGGGTTTGGCTGGCAGTGGATGGCAGTGGGTTGCATTGGTGTATTAGTAATATAATAGATTTCATAGAGGATAAAAATATTATTTTTATCTCCAAGTCTTAATGAAGTGAATAAAACTTTACGTTCTGTGACTTATGACACCACTAGGAAGTCCCAATGAAATCATAGTCCTATAAAATTCTCTTAAAATAAACTCTACTCCCTGCATGGCTTCTTTTTCTAGTGTTACTCTAATATGAAGATTTACTAAACTATAATCAGAATGTATACGTCATTAATATCATCATACACGTGGGAATATATTAAAGGAGATTAAAATAATTATTTGAGAAATCTTATTTAAATTATTTCTGCATTACATCTAACAGTTTTATAAACAATATTATTTCTAATTATTATTGTATAACAACTTACACACAGAGGTATAGTGTGTATCCTAGATCTATATAATATTATACATACATCATATATATGAGAATACACACTGTAACTAAAAATCAATCAATCAAATCCATATTAAGATGTTACCTGGATGGATGAGGATGATGAGAAAGGACATTCATTGGTGGTTTGGTCAAAGGAAGGATAGTCATAATAGATTGGCAGCCCAATAATAACTCAGAGAATGCAGTGCATTCAAAGCTGATTCTGTATCTCCTTGTTGAATCAATCTACTACACACAATTTACCTCAATCTCTGAAGTTTTTTGAATGTACTGCTGTTCTCACAGATTATTCCAAACCAGAAATCTGTCTTCTATGAGGATTTTTTTTCTTTTTCAAAATCATCAGACTGTCTTGAGAACTAATGCCTGTTGTCCAAAGAGACTTGGCAAAATGTAGGTACCGAAGTGTCTAAATTCACTTGAAAGGGAATTCATATACAGGTTCCTGTATCACCAGCAAGCTGTTGAAAAAACTGTCCCATCTAACCCATCTAATTTTCAGTGAGTTGTTTTAGTTGCCCTCAATCTTGGGCAACTGAAAATATGTGGAGATGTATATCATAAGGCAGCTCAGCAGGGTTATAGTCACGTTACTGATTTAAATGTAAAGAACATGGTAAATGGTGGAGGGATTATAACAAAATTTTGTAGAACTACCCAAAAGAGGGAGGTCAAAGTCCTAATAATCTGCTTATCTCACCTGGCAGCTATGAGACAAGAAGAGAAACCATTTTGGAAAGAAGAGCAAAGCCCTAGACCGAGATGGAAGAGAGTCATCTGGTTGCAAGGAAGCATCGGTAAGTTTGCTGTTCATTAGTTGAAATTATTTTGCATCCGCCAAGCTTATTCTGTGACATAGCTACGTGACATTCATTGGCAAAATGGTAAACTGTTATTCACACTAAGTACTTCTCACTTTTCATACTATCTTCTTTTTACTACTTATCATTAAAGTACTAGACTTAAAAGTACTGGAAATACCAAATCCAATTTAGACTAAAGTATTGGATATACCTTATAAATAAATCCGTAAGAAAAATGATTCAACATCCTCAAAAATTTATTTCCTGGCTGACATCTCCTTGCAAAGTAATCAGAATTAAAACCCACTACCATTAAATGCAGAGACCGTTATAATCCATATTTGATTTTATATGGATGGTGCTTATATTCTATTGTGAAAAACCTCATGAAGTATTTTGCCCCAACTAAGCCAAAAGGCTGTAATTTATAGATTACCTTAATGGGAAAGAAACAAGACTTATTAATAGCATGTACTTTTGAGTGTACGGGTATTTACAAAGGACTAACTTTTTTTTAAATAAAGAATTTCTAAACATGGTTTGTGTCTATCCCAACAAGTTTTTCAACCTGAAATTGTACACAGATTTTTCTCCTGCCACCATCTGAAGCGCTAAGAAAGTTAAAATCGGAAAAGTCTTATAAGTTGTCATCTTCATTTACCATACCTTTCTGCCTACTGCAAGTGTAGAATATGTGTCCCCAGCTTTTGGTGAAAAAGCTATCTTGTTCCATTCTTTAGTTAGTTTTGTTATCATACCACATGTCAAATTTAGATACCAGCCTATTTCTACTAATTGAAACTACTGGAAATAAGAAATATGTGATCAGAAGTATGAGGAAAAATACATTCCAAACAGGAAACGATGTTCTCTTAACCAGAATTAGCAAGCAGCTCCCATATCCCTCTCTCCACCCTATCAGGCTTATTTGTCCATCCCTGTTCTTTGTTTCTTGTGATCAACTGGAAAAGTAATTGTGCTACTTTATCATACTGGAAAAAGGACTGCACTACAGCTGTTCCAAATATCCAAGTATTCACCTGTCACTGTCTTTGTTGCTACCTGAATGTTACAGATCTATGGGTTAAAGAACCCAAGACTCAGAATAGCCAATGCAGCAGCCTACTGCTTGAGTCAGTCTTTCTGCCACATTTTACTACCTCCATTTTAATTCACTGATCTCATTATATAATTTAAAATCTGAAAGGTCCATACAACTTACTGTTTTGTGCCAGAGCTTGAAGCAGACAGTCCAAGCATCCCTCCAAGCTATCTGCTGTGCTGTCAGTGGTGGTTATCTTCAGCTTTTTCAGGGCATCACTTAGATTATCTGCTTGGTAAACACAATGAAAAGAGAAATCAGTGTCCTCATCAATTTGGTAACAGCATTATAGCCTTGAATGTAAATAGTTACTATAAAGTAAATAACATCTTGTATCAATGAAGAAGGCATGTATGATCTGTATTCTGAGGATACAAAAGGCCGGGAGTCAAAGGTTATACGTGACATTAAACTTGTCAAATTTAAATATACAATTATCATTCTGCATCTGAGAGCAGGATGCCAGTAGGCACTTTATGAAATGCCACTGAACAGCAATTTAGCCATCAATATTTTCTCAGCCTAGTTGGTGCAGAAAAGCAGCACCCGTTTCTTTGCTTCTATCCTTGTGTATGGGAAAAAAAAAAAAAAAAGGCATGATGGAAATAAGCACATCTTGAAATTTTTCATCAACAAAGGGAAAGTAATTCAAAATGCCATTTTCTGAAAGCTGTGTAGGCTTTGATCTTGGCTATACATTCACAGATCCCTAGTTGCTAAGCTTATAGGCTTTTAAGTATTATGTCATTTTCCACCGCTGTTTATACAAACTGTGTTAACTCTTTAAATTCAACTGATCCATAAAAACATAAGGCATCTTCTAGAAATGAGAAAGTTCTGTTGTGGATTTCAGATAATTAAAAACTCTTCCCGCTTTAAAAAACCCCAACACCCAAACCGAAACCCACATAATATAATTCTCAACAGATGCATGATTTTTCCATAAAAGTTGGGTTAATATGACTGCTACTTTTTTTGAACATTCTTGTCTATTTGTGAGCAAGGTACAAGTGTTAGCAGCTGCAGCCTGAGTCTCTCTGGTTTGCTCGCTAAGGACTATCCTCTCTCTGAATGGACTATCCTTAAAAAAAAAAGAGTGCTGATTCAGTTTCCATGCCAACTCTGTCAGTAAGCAGAAAGTGTTACTCACAACAAATAATGTTAAATAGTGTCTAGCTATCTCTCATTTCCCAAAAAGCCTTGACCCAAGCCCTACAGAACCGCAGGTCCAGTTTCTTTGCAATGCATCACTGGTATCGCCTGAGCCTGATAACTCTCCCCCCTGATAACTAGTGCACAAACACTCATAAAATGAGGTGCTTTAAATACTATAGTAGCCCGCATTAATTTTGGTGGCACAGCATTACTACTACTTCTCACAAACTTTTGCTATGTCTTGCACAGGCGTTTTTACAGAGAAAAATAGTCAGAAACTAACATAAGTGAATGCTTTAATATTCCATTTCACTGTACCCTTTTTTTCTGAGAGCTTTTCTGTGATTAATTTCTATTTTCAATCACTAACTTGTTTTATAGAGAAGAACTGTTCTTTCATCCTGTAAAAATTCGGTAGTTGATCAACCTTGCTTAGGGTCAGGGCCACAGAATTCTGGCTAGACTGCACATAGTTTTACACGGTAGCCAATAGTCTATCTAGGGATGCAGCTTCTGTGGACAAGAACCAACTTGCTAATTTTGCCTTGAGTTCATGGCATCTTCATCCAAACCACAGAAAAAGTCAACGTATACAAAAAAGCCATCTTCTACAACTGATGTCAAAAACATTATTTAGAATGTTTTAGCTGAGTATTTAGATGGATGGCTTTTGTCTGGACAGTTTGCTTTTATATATTTTGTGATCTTTTTCCAGTATAGATTTTTTTTTAAAAGTAACACTTTGAACACAACGCTTCTTGCATCTTTTGATTGACACCTAGTATACTGTTGTTATTTACAGAGACTATTACATTAGACATGCAACTTAATAGATAAGGAATTATAAATTAATAGATATTGAAATGGGACATACTGGAACAGGCTGATCAGACAAAAGAAGTTCAAGCAGCTTTGCTGTTACAAGGATGGTGGCTGAATTAGCCTTAAGCCTTTTGAGCCTGTTTCACTGCCTCTCGGGAAACAAGGAGACATCAAACTGAGCCGAAGGAATGATGCCATTTTATGGATCTCCTTGTGATACAATAGCGTAAATGTCTTAAAAATTTGTGTGTACGTCTATGTGGACTAGACTTCAGAAATTACTTAAATTTCTTGTACGGACTTTAACCTCCTAGAATTTCAGTAGAAACTAACCTATATAGAAAATCCACCACTCACTACCGTGTTTTTGATGAAAAGTGTATTCTGAGGTCATATTATTTGAGAACCTAGGAACTGACACAAAGATCAAGACACATAATCCATTTAGGACAGGGTCCAGCTCCCAAGCCATCTTTGCCCCATGCTCTTCCCTTCCAATACCATCTGTGTTGCTACTCTAATGCAGACCACACGCCCCTGGCAGAGCACTCCATGTACAACCGTATCCAGCGGTGCCTGAGGTGCCCTGCGGTATATAACGCCTGCCTGGCAAGTCGCTGCCCCAACCCTGACAACCTCCCAGGGGGGTGATCAGGGAGGGTGCTGGTTTGTTGATCCTGAACCTGAAGAATTCAGGCATATGTGGCCTGAATTACTTTGTGCAGCAAGAAGTCCAGTAACTGGTGAGATCTGTAGCATGCCTTTGGTCTTTAATGACCCCAGATGCTGCTTTCCCAAAGAAAGCATAAAAGACTGGCCCCAAATTATCAGAACCCATTAGTTCCCAGGACATTGAATAAGCTTGTAGGAATGCATAGGACAGGTCCTTCTTGAGTCTATGTAAGATAAGGAAAAGCTAGGGTGCTTCCCCTTGGAAATCTTGTCAGAAGATACCCAGTCCCATACAACAGTTTATCTACCTGGACATGCAAAAAACCCCAAATATACACAGTTTATTGAGAACAAAAGAACTTTGTCCTCTTCCTTAGGCCACTGCCAAAAAATACTCCCTCCCCTCCTTTCTTTGCAGCTGCTGCTCTTAAGTTCTCCCAAGTGTACAGTGTTTTCTGTCAAACCACCCAAATCTGTCATTAGAAACATGTCTCTGTTCTTAGCCCAGACAGGAAATTTTGAAACTTGGCATCTGATCAGGATGTAGATATATGCTGTCAGAGACCAGTGATAAAGAATTATTTTTTGATAGGTAATGTCAGGAGAAGCTTAGCTGGCTACTGTTTCCTAAAAATAATAGAAGGAACAGTGCTCCTCTTAATAAACAAAGAAGTCCCGTGTGACTTACTGGATTTCCACAGCATTTTACAGGAATGACAAACAGATGGGCCTGGCTGAGAGCAGGTCCTTGCGAATGCGGTGTTTTACACGGTGCCAGGACACAGCTGGGACAAGCCCAATGTGAACCACATCTGACGTACAGATTGGATTAGCAATTGCCTGGCACAGACAGGAGATGGATCTGCACGTGCTACATGATCCCGTGCTCCATCTTGCTTCTCTGCTATACAATGCCATTTCAGGCCAGAGCTGGGAAACGGAGGTGCTGGCCATCAAAGTAAGCAGTTGTCCTTTTCCCTTACCAGGCCCTCTTGTGCGCCTGGTTGCTGTGGAAATTTAGGCCACCTGAGAATTACAGACTCTGTTCTGCAGGTGTTGTTCAGTCAGCAATGAGAGAGAAGGATCTCCAGGCGCAGAAAAAAAACACCTCCAAAAGCTGACAAACAGGCACGGGTGCTGTAGCCGTGGTGGTTGTATCTGCACATGGCTCTTTTCACCTGTTCACATTTGAACAAGACGCTTTTGGCTGCACTGGTGCTCTTGTACATAACCTCTCCACGCGACAACCCGGCATAGGATTCCTCTTTGATCCTTAGAGATGCTCCTCCTGCAAGTTACACCACTAGCGGAACGGGAAGTCTGAAGCACCCGTGTTCCCTTGAGTCTCTGGAGCGACACAGCATCTCTCCAGGGTGCACGGGTGGACATAAACCACAGGGTGCTGGTTCTGCTCTGCTGCTGTGCAAGATCTATGCTGGCAGCCTGGGGCGAGCTCCAGCAGGAGATCAACTAAGCTGCTTGAGAATGCACAACCAGGAGACCTGTTAAGGACAGACCAGACCAAATGGCCTGCGACGATTCAAAGATCAACAGCTTTGTTGGGAAACAATCAGGAAACAGAAAACTATTTTGCCACTGTAAAATGATTACTATGCACGCACATTTTTAATACTGCGTATAACTCTAGGCACCTCATGCTGCAGATATAGAAAAGGCACAGATTTGGCTGAGCAAAGGTTAAGGAACAACTACTCCTCCTCAAGTAGTTAAACGGGCAAGGACTCTTCACTCTGAAAAAAAAAGATGACCAAGGGTAAAAAGTGACCTAGATGTATGGAATCATGAATAGGACTAAGGTAATGAAAAGAAAGCTAATATTTACTGTTTCTCCCAACACAACAGCTAGAATACCAAAATGCAACAAATTTAGAGAACAAAGTGTATTTTTCACACCACACGTAATTAAACTGTGGAACTGTTAAAAGGCTGGAACTATAAATGGATTCATTTAATTTATTCAATTAGAAAAAAATGATGAGGAAACTGAAGTCCATGAATGGCTATTAATACTGTGATATGCATAAAATTTCTGGATTAGGAAGGTCCTAAACATCAGATTACTGGAAGTTGTGAGAATACCACCCTGCGCTTGCCTACCTCCTCTCCCTGCCCTGCCCAGGGTTTTCCTGGACATCAGCTACTGGTCATTCCCCGTCAGAAACAGGACAACTGGGTGCACTGACTTCCACAGGGGGCCGTATGGCACTTGCATTGTCATATTGCATCTCAGTGCTCTGGTTTACCAAGGACAGACGACGGCCAAACAAATCTCCTCAGATGCGTTTGGACTTTCCTGGGACATGTGTTTGGATCCAGCAAGCTGGAAAATATTTTGGAATCTGTGATTTCTCCATCAACCAGTAAAGTAATTCCTGTGTTATCAGCTGCACCCTTGGTGCTGAACAGGTCCCAGGGCTGATCTTGTCTCGTCCCTAAACCAGATTAACACTTAAATCCATTAATCTAGACATCCAAATCAGGGAGGAACTTTTTTTTTTTCTTTCTTTTTTTTACAGAAATCCTGCTTGTTTGTTTCTGTCCTACCATGTTCATTGAGGTGGGTTAACTTTTCTTCCCCCTCCCCGCCCCCCAACTAATTTTACTAGTTCTAGGGAAATACTGATAGATCATTATCGGCAGGGCTCCTACTGTAACCTGTTTTTAACTTAGGTATATTTGCTCTACTTTTCTAGCATAGTAACTAATTTTAATGCGAGTGCCTATTTTTGTCAACAGTTCAGCTGCTTCATTCTTAAACACTTTCTGAATCTTAGATATATACCATCTGGTCTTAGAGACTTGTTACTCTTTCATTTATTCATTTGCTTCAGCATCTGTTCTTCTGACACCTCGATCTCTCATGGAGCTTCATTTTTATTACCTGAAAATTCCGACACACTATGACTCATTGCCACCTGAGCAGTAAGCTACCTAATTATTTTGGGTAATTATCAGGTCAGTCTATACATGCTAACTGCTTTGTATTTAAAATCAGGGTAGAAACCTAAACAAAGAAGCACCAGGCAACATTCAGTTCACTTGGAACCTCTCGCCAATGCAAAATTTTTATTTTGCTGTAGAATTCTGGTTATTTTTAAGCAAAAAGGGTGGTGTGGTGTGTTTCGTTTTTTACTACTTTTAAAGTCCCTCAATAACATGTCCGTAAGTAGAATTAAAAGGATCAACCCTAAAAATAACCAGAAACAGAGATTAGCTAAAATGACATTTTCTCTTTTTTTCTGTTTTGTTGGGGTTTTTTGTCTTGGGGGGAAATTGGAGATCGTTGAAAATAATTTTGCACGTTATTTTTACTGTAGCAACAGACAAACAATAGATATTAATACAAACATATTCAGACTACTGCAAGGTATATTAATCTGTAGCTGCTGTAGCTGTTTTCTGCATGCTAATAATGATCCTTGCCTTATTAATTAAATCCTGAGTTGCAAAGGCTAGACAGTAAGAATGACATTTCAGAAGATTTTGCAGAATCTTGGAAGATTTTTCTCCCTTCCCTAGGAAAATGTGGTACAGATTTCAGTATCTTTATTTTTCATAATTAAACACTGAAGATCTGGAATTATCTTAAGGTCCAAAGAAACTGATAAAAATTCAGTGAAATCAACATAATTTTTACTGATTTACAAAAAGCCCTAAAAGGTCTTGCTTAAAACAGGTCTTGAAGGAGGAAAGAGATTTTTTCATAAATAAAAATGTAATGTTTGATAAAGATAATCTGTACTGGATGAATTTCATTTAAACATCAGCTAATGATAGAAAAAGTAATTATTTCAGCTAAAGAAGACATATGGTTCTCAGTTTATGGGAAGATCTTTCCTGGTACTCTATTACTAGGAGGAGCAGACAAAATCACATACAAGATGGCTACCAATTTGTAAAGAATTACATTTAATTGACAGGTAACTGCACATTTTATTTTCATATAGTTTATTTTCTCCAGGTGCCTGATCTTCAGAGCCACATCATGAAAACCCAGGAGACATGCAGAGCATAACAGAAAATACTAATTGGGACTTTTAATAGACAAAAAGCCTTTTGAAGTCTCACTGGGTCCTTAGTTGAGCAAGAAACTCACAACACTGTCTGCAATCAAAACTGAATCCATTTCAGTGGCTTTATTCAATGCCCCGTTATAAAACTGATAATAAAGAAGGTAAGGTGCCTATTTTATCCTAAGTAACGTGTTGTACCAAGATTAGTCAAATTTCAGAGAAAAAGGGTTTGGGTGCTGAATGGAAGAAAAGTGTCTTATTGTCGCTACCCTAAGTAATACACAATTTTCCTCTATGTCCTCTGGTTTAATACCCATATGTTCATATGACTCTTTGTCTGAATATATTAATTTCATAAATTCATGTGTACCACAGTTAATTTCTTCAGTCACCCTACTGAATAGATGTTACCCTCTTCCCTTACTTCTTAGAGAGCTTCTTAAAGTCTATCTTTAAGTGATTTCTCTCTCCAGATTACTATTCAGGGTATTCGCACTTTTGTAAAGCAGCATCAGAATTTTGAATATAGAGGAAAATCAAAAGTTCATTGCAGCTATTTTCCCATATGGGGAAAAAGGCTAAGTCAGGGCAGGACACCTGCCCTGTGTCCTTACAAAATAGAAATATCCTTTGATGCTTCAGCTACTACCAGCAATAACACAGTAAGAAAAGTTGCAAGACAGTCAAAAGCCCAACTTTAGCACCTCGGGAGCTTGTGCAGTTCTTATCTGCCCACTTTGGCTACATGGAGTCTTTAAACCTCTTCCAAGGAAATTTGTACAGGTAATGTAGCGCAGAAGTAGCTATATTCCTAACATTCCTACTGTATTTACATGAAAAATTACCAACCCATCTCCCCGGTGAACAGATCACACCATCAATAGAAACAACAGCTCAGGCATAGATGTATGTCAAAACCAAAAGAAAATTATAAAACATATCACAACCTAAGCCCCTAAGCCTTCAAATAGCAAGTCCTGTTAAGGCTCAACTTCTTTATACCCTGAGAATGTAGGTAATGCAGGAGACAAGTATCTGTGTATCATGGTGTGTACGGATTTTTCTTACTCTGTGTAACTGGCTAACAAAAATGCAATTTTATTTAATAGATAAAGTGTCCTCACGTTGACAGACTGTGTCAAAACCTATGCTACTAGCCATGCTGGGTAGAAGCACTAAGGTCAGGGGCACTGCTGTCTCAATATACATTTTTTTAGCCCTTGTGTTTGGAAGAAAAACAGCAACTTGAAAATATAAACTAGGTATTACAAGAGTAAACAGAAACAATCCAAAGGCTTATCCTTTACAAAATAATGACCTTTTAAGACAATCTCAATGATTTATTTTTTTGTTTTGCTCATAATTTGACATTCTCAAGTTCCATTGTTGGTTTTGCGTTTTTTTTTCCAGTGATACACATACTTGTCACAGTTTCCTTAAATTGCGTAGATTTAAAGAAACGCTAATATAATCCTCCAAGTAAGTAAAATATGTATCTGTGTGCATGTATTCCATGTTATAAGACCTCCGTAATTCCTCTCCCTTAGAGTTAGGACATACGTTACTGCAAACAAAAAAATTTCTAGAGTAATACTAGGTTGCATAGTCAAGTATTAAAACCACAGAATGTTCCAGAATTCAATCAACACCCATATATTTGACCCCGTAAATTATCTGCCATACAATATGGTGCATACCAAGATGTACACATGATGGATACTGTTTTTTCCAGAGGACACATCTCTCTTTCAGGACAAATGTTTCTGTTAAGAACAGCTACTTAATGTCTTCCCTTATCCTACTTCTTGGCACATGGTTCTAGTCTTATTTACCGGGTACCATTATAAACCCCTGTTTTGACGGATTACTTCCTTTCTCATTGGCAATTATAAAGTTAGTATCATTACGTCATAGTGTTTCAAAGATACTAATGTGCTTGTTTTTGCAGGGTATTAATAAGGTAAGATGGAATCAATACACTATGTGAGTGAATGGGAGAACTGAAACATGGAAAATCTAAAGTATTTGTGTGGTAATCTGTGGTTTCCAACATGAGATGGGTCCTGATTTTCAGGTTCCAGGCTTACTGCACATTCTGAATTCCTTTTAGAGTCTTCAGATGCAGATATGAATTACCCTCAGCACTTCCATAAAGCAGCCCACAACACATCATGGGCAGGTATCAAGAAAGCATGAGATATGATAAGAGATTACCAGGGATATACTTGCTTTAAAAAACTGCCTACCCTATTTTCCTACAGGAACTGTGGGTCATTGGGGAGAGGGGTATCCATTTCTTTGTGGGAACATCCAACTATTAACTGTCAGACCAATTCTTCTACATACATGCCCACTCCTCCTTGATTTATGACATGGCTTCCAAGAACTGCAACAGAACAGGTAGGGTCCTTGAGGCAACAGAAGGCCTCTGTCAACAGATTATCCTGGGATTACTGCCCATTCTATGCACAGAATGAAAAAAATTCTGGGGGGAAAAACAACAGGACCAAAATAATTTCTTACATGACTACTGATACTTCAGACAATAGTCCAAACCTGTTTCTTGCTACGCTAAAACAAAAACCCACCAAGCAAATGAAAATGGACAGCCTAAAGCAGACACTTAGCACAGAATATAGCGCTTCCTGAAAAACTAGTAAATGCCTGAAACAGGATCTTGTAAATAAAGGGATAACCTTAATATAATAAGCAATGCTATCATTCCCTACAATGCTATATTACATATAAATAGAAAACCATACAGAGCAGGAGTATAGAAAAGAAAAGCTGATGCATGCATGTGGGTATGCACACACGTACACACAACTAGCAGGGCTTGCATCTCTTTACTGGCTCTTTTTTTCATTTGTGTTTGTTGTTTTATTATGTTCTTTCATCCTCTTACTTTTCACCCTCTTCTGCCCCTCCAAATGCTTTCTGCCTGAAGCATTTTTAATCTAGCAAGCAAGAGATACTTTGTCACGTCAAGACAGCAAGAACAGAGAACAGGTGATATAAACCAAACAGAATAAAATGAATCTACAGAAATAGTACAGTCTAGAAACAGTACATTTAAAACTCTTAGCGCTCTCAGCTTGATCTTTTCTTTGGAATGATCCTTCCCTATGCTACTGCGTATAATCTTTACTGATCGTACCTAAAGTCTTGATCCTCATGCGATTCAAGTTAACTGACCACAGATGGCAAATGCTAATTTAGACATTACACAAACAAATAAGAGGAAAACACTTTCCTAAAACATTTTTGAAATTTCCTTTAAATTATTTCCCTTACTATACTAGGACAAACACTGATTTAATATATGTATTATAATACTAGAGCAAACACTGATTTTATGTATATATATTATAATACTAGAACAAACACTGATTTTTTTCCTTCCATAATTTAATGGGGCTCCCCATTCTCAATACTTTTTCCAAGTTCTGTACAAACTATGTCTTGTTAAGCAACAAAGTAACACATATGTAATGCCAGAAGTTAGTCTGAATGGATATTTGCAGGATGCTATAATGCAGAACGCTATAATGCAGGACAATGATTTAGATTTGAAGTATACATTCCTAATCTATATAACAAGGTTAATCTACCGTTAGCTTTTTCAATAAAGAAGTTTAGATCACTTTTTTCTCTTGTAATGACATTGGGCCTATCATCTTCTACATGAAAGGTATAAACAGAGCTGGGGCTTTAATGAAAACAAAACAAATAAATTAAAATCAGGCAATATGAGGCTGAGGATACGAAGTTTCAGGACTGGCAAAGTACTGAAGAAGATGAGATAAATTCTCATTGACTTCAACAAGCTCTGGACCTAGTCACTGGCCTACTCTATGCCAGTATGTACGTATAAATTATACAATGTAAGTACACAGTACAGTTATCTGTCATAACTGTATTTATGCTACCAGTTTGAGTTATTGAACAAATATGGGATCTAATTCTGTACAAAGCCTCAGGCTCATCTTTCACCAGTAACAGTGAGAATTTTTCCTGAGAAAGATACTCAGGCTCAAAATTAGTACTGCTCACTCTAACTGTATGTCACATCAGTGGTGTTCGTCAAGCCTCAGATAAATCAGGTGTTATGAAATACTAATCTGTTACACAGCACGTTTCTAGCTATCATGAGGTTCCCTGAAAGCCTTGAATATGGAAAGGAAGCACTTAAAAGGCACAGGGCAAACGATGAGTCCACAGTGTGTTACAGATTTTGTTTCTTTGCTTCTTAAGCTGTCTGGTTTGAAGGTCATCCTGCAATTTACCAGAGACAATGAAGATTTTCACTTTTCAGATACTTCTTACTGACAATAAACCCATGATGATGCCAGAAAAGCAGGATCCACATAAATTCACATGGTTTTATAGGTTTACCCGAGTCCTGAAATGGAAATCAAGGTTATTTTAATACTTCAATAATTTTCGTTCTCTTATAAAAACACATTAAATCTGTTTATTAAAAGCTCTGTTTCTAAATTCTGCTTTTAATATGACCACTAATTGTGTATATATAAACACCTTTTTAAAACTGACTAAAAGGTTGTGAAATTTAAATTACCCACTCTTTTCTTAGCCACCTTACAGAAATGACCACCTCTGAAGCACTCAACGTCGTTGCATAAAGGGAAGGTATATGTGTAATTTTGCATAGCAGGAAAAATATCAAGCTTTTTCTGACACATTCTCTACAAGTGTTTCAAATATAGTAACTTTAGAAACAAAATCTCAGCCCTTGTCCCATTGAGTGTTAATAAAATTCCATCTGGTCACTTAGGAACTGTGCCAACATTATGACACAGAGCCGTTGACCCATTTGAATGTTCAAAAGTCATTTGACAGCTTTTTTATTTACCTTTTTAAAATCAAATACACACCTAATAGTGTACAGATGGCTAGGTTCTAACGAGTTTACTTGCATGTAAACTTGAAACTAACCTTGAAAGTAAACTGCTGTGGTTTTGCTTTGGGTTGTTGCTTGGTTTCTATATTTTTTTTCTAATGTTTAAGGTTGTTCAATCTACTGCTGCTCCAAGTTCCTTGTCAGGCAAATACAAAGTGAAAGTGAAAACCGGGTGCTTAGTTGTTGCAAACATAGTAAGAATCTGCTCAGAGCCAGAATGGGAGTAGGTGCAGGGAGTTAAAGTCACAGTAGACAGCAAGTTAAAGAAATGTTCAGTGACAAAAATCTTCACAGGGAAACAAATTTCAAGAACTGCTCTGAGCAATGAGAGAGATTTCATCAACAGATGGGTACTACGCTTAGTATATATTAAGTATGTATCTTTAGTGCCAAAATCAGTTGTATTCTCTAGTCAGTGTGCTAAAATATGTGTATTTAATAAAGAAAAATAAATTCTACACTGCAATTTATATTCAAAGCTGCCTTAGAAAACCAAAATTGGTTTGCCAAAAAAATCCCCACCCCCCAATTAAAAAAACAGTTCTGAGGGACCTGATCGAGCTTCAAAGTTAGCCCAGCTTGGCACAGGAGGCTATATTAGGTGACTTCTGACGTCCCAAATGACTTCATTTTTCTTGTGATGCTATGTCTATCTGATAAGGCTGCATACATTATAAACACAACACGGAATTGCTTGGCCTGGTCTATAGCCTTCAATGCAAACCGGCTACTAAAATAATCACAGTAATAGCCAAATTATCTGAGAGGATTCAAAGTGTTGCAAAGACAGGCAGAGGTAGGTGATCCATCAGATCTTTGTGATCCACTTCTGCACTATATTGAGTCAAAACAGACGGGTAAAACAATACTGAATGCTCCACCAGATTCTCAGCTAGAGGATCAATTGTCTGGGATGCAAGAGATGCAATGAGACAAAAATGCTATTTCAGTTGTGAGAAGTGTAACAGTAGAGTATAACACTCTCTCCTCATTCTTATCCTTCAACACCTTTTAACTAAATCATATATAAAACCTGTAAATTGATTGATTTATATCTTATTATCTCTCTGTAGGATAAGCACGCAGAAGACAGATAAGGGCCTGATTCTGTCACTACTTATCTGTGAGTAACTTTTTCACTCTTACTGGTATATTTTTGTAAATAGTCTTCCACGTATGCATAAACACTTTTGGAGGTCCTGACATGTGATGAGATCCTAAAGTGAGCAAGACTATAAAAATATAGACTATTTTTATTGTTGTTTTAAATAATTTGTGGGCAATTCAATGAAATGGAGCTTTGGAAAGGGTCTGAATAGAAATCTTCGCTTTGACATTCTCTTTCAACTCTTGTCTGTGGACTTAATTAAAACTAGCTACTCCAGTCTTCAAAGCCATAACATACATGATTAGGACCCAAAGAACAATCTACTAGAGAAAATAAAAAAGGCCTGAGCAGTGGGGAAAAAAGAGATTAATCTAGGAAAAGCTGTGAAGCTTTAAGGAAAGGCTGCAAAAGAGGTACCAACAGAACATAAAAATGTTTTCGCACGTTCTATGATTACTTAGTGCTACATTTTTAAAGGTATCTTAGCACCTGAAATGAAGTTGTTGTTGAAAATTAACAATTTATGTCATCTGCTTTTGTACTCCTGGACTGAAATCTTAACATTTTTATCAGTTAGTAACTTTTGTTTTGCTACTGTCTTTATTGCATGATTATTGGATATAAATAGTTGTACCTGCCTGCAAATGCATACCATCCTAGAAGGAAATATGGACCTTGAGCATCTTTCTGAATGGTAAGCCCTTTAAAAACTCTTCAAGTACGGAGACTTGAATTTCCCAGTTCTTTTCCAAGCTTAGAAATTGTTTTCTTTACTGGATCTTCAAGCAGCTAGTTTTAAACTCAAGGCTGATTAGAGCACTCTAGCAACCCATTTTCTCCTGGTCCAGCTACCGACTTGAGTTTCTCCAGGGCAGTTGCTACCATGGCGTCCTGTGCTGAAACAGTTCCCTTAGCACGTTAGCTCGGTGAGAAATCTCCCTGACACAGAATGTAACACTAGGCGTTGAAAGACTGAGGGCTCGCACGATACACTTCAACAAAACCTCAGCAAGGAGAGTAAATAATTACCTTGATATAATTATAGAGGTCACTTTGTATTCTATTCTTTTACATTTTATATAGCGATATAAATATAAAATATCTATCACTGGTAAAATAAAGCTTAAAAACAAACGGGAAAAAAAAGTAATAAATATAATTAGCTTAGATGTTCCTAATTAAAAAGACATAAGATATTCTGTTATGCAGCACCACTCATGCAAGTTACATTTTCCTTCTTGAAAACAAGATATGTGCCCTAAACCCGCTGATCTACTACACTTGCCCCCACAGTTATCTTTTTATGTAAACATGTAGTTTTCCCCCAATTCCCTATCCCAGCAGAAGGTTGAGAGTTGCAACCTCTGCATTCTTGTCAGACTGGGGACTTCACAGTGATGTCCCAAAGGGCACATATCCCTTAGATTTGAAGTTTATGCTGTTTTTCCAGACAACTTTCAAAATCTGCCTTTATTTAATTTTCCTCAAAATTAGCAAAATAATCACTACTTTTACTTACAAGATACACGATAATTACCAACTATGCATGAAAGCTTTCAGCCCTGAAAATCCACTGTTTGAATTTGATGAGCATGAGCAAACAAGTTCATAATGGAAGTGACTTGCCATTTGTGCTACTGTTTGGTTTTCAGTGAGTTTTGTTAGAAAGATCAGTTGCAAATCTAAAACATGACTCTAAACCCCTTTATTTACAAATGTCTTACAATTAAAAACTCTTACGGTGGTAAGGACTTGTTTGCCTGTATTGTCCTACTACAGTTACTCTCAGCAAAACATTTTTGTCCCAAGGAAGGAACAGAGAGAAAGACTATCACATAACAATGT
Organism: Podiceps cristatus; assembly: GCA_000699545.1. Classification (NCBI taxonomy): domain Eukaryota; kingdom Metazoa; phylum Chordata; class Aves; order Podicipediformes; family Podicipedidae; genus Podiceps; species Podiceps cristatus. Next base: position 25,994 of record KL276297.1, read on the forward strand.
GCCTGAAAACACAATTGTTAAAACCTGTAATTCAAAAATTTTCTTTAGCACAGAAGGGCTGATAGAAGTCTGACAGTCTCCTCATGCCTTGGAGAAAAAGGCTTTTAATATTCTCTAATGTCAATAAAGGATATGAATGAAATTAAGTCAATCCTGGAAAGCACTGTTTCTTGGCTGGTGAGATTGTCTGATGCCACTACTCCTTTAATTTAGCTGATTAGCACAAATTACTAAAATGGCCCCAAATCAACACTATGCACTTTGTAGGCAGATTGTGGTGCCCACATATTGTAAATTGAAGACTGGGTTGTCAGTATCATTCATCTATAAGCTTTTAGGGCCAAAATGTACTCTAGAGTTTGTTTTTATAGGTATCACGTACTGCCTTAAACCTGGTGTTACTAAGATTAGTAGACATCTGTGGTTAATCCCTCTAGTGATAAATATTTACCTATAAATGCAGTTATTTGTTCTCACTTAGAAATGGATAGGATGTAGAACATCAATAAAAACATTGCAGTGATAGGATCAGCTCAGATGTTCTCTAGAGGAAAAGGATTCAACTGAATTTTCATCTAAGACTGACATAAAACTGCATAATCAGATGGCAAAATTAAAATGGTGCACAACATACTTAAAATATAAACCCTTTTAAAAGAAAGATTTCCACAACACACACTAGTATTCTGTATGGCTGCTGCAGTTATACGCAATCATTAACCTCTGCACAGCATTTAAGAGCTTTATTTAGTAAAAATTATACAACAGTAACAATGCAGTAAACATGATACTGATGTTCTGAGGCAGCACATTACAGTATGTATGCACAGCTGGGTAAATCATTATCCAAATGTAATAGGCCTCAAGTATTACTTCAAACCACTATGATGAACATTTGAATGAGTGAGAAGATGCAATTGTACCCACTGAAAGTATGTTTTTGGAGAGAGAAAATCTGACAGTGCAAAGCAGGGGGAAAAAATCTTCAAAAGAAAAGGCTACTTTATATGTCTTAAATCTCATGACTCTTAATTAAACTATTAATCCCCCATTTTGCAACCAGCTGTGTTTGAACAACATCCCCAAAACAAGTGAAATGCTTCCATGACACATGTATTTGTAGGAAGCTCAATAAAAAAGGCAACTAAGATTTTTTTTTTTTCCCCCAAAAGAAAGATATTTTTAAAAGACGAAAGATTTCTGCAAAATGCCACTCGTCACATTAAATTACAAGCCATTTGCTTCCCCCACAAGCAGGGTCTGAGTGTGTTGCAAAGTGGAGGAGTGCTTTGCTTTCACTGCTTAATAACCATCTCTCAGACTAAGTAAAGAGTCATATTGACAGAAACTGAAAGGAGTCAGGCTCTGCATACAATCTGCAGGTGTCGAGAACGAAGGGCAGAGCTATGGGGAGGACAAAAAAAGTCTTTGGCACGTGTTTCACAAGGGATGAAAGGTTGTGTGAAAACTGCATACAGTTGCAAACGTTATGGCCCCCAAATCAAGAATGTCCACTGTACTCTCAAAGACATTTATCCCTCTGATGACCAAGCAAATCTTGACTGACCCTTAAATCACAGAGGGGGAAAACAAAAAATCAGGTTAGAGTCACAGAGATTACTCTAGGAAGCCTACCTTCCATTCACCTGTCACCAAGTTCTGGAGAAATTTAACCTTTTTTCCTTTGAAGTTCCATGTGCATTCAGCTAAGCCCAAATACAGAACTCTCTTAGTCTTCTGAGGCAGCTTAATAATCAAAATCACATCATAGCCTTATCAGGATCTCTGAAGGAGCAACTTTTCTTGGCCCTTCTTCAAATGTGCCCTCTACACACATGCAAGATAGGAATTCTTTGAGAAAGGCACTAGCATCCAACAGAAAGTAGATGTCAAAAAAGTGAAAGTGCCTTTTGCACATTAGCCTGAACATGAAAGTAAACCAAATGCTATCCTCTACCTGAAATGGATTAAACATAGTTTCCCAGTAACATACTCAAAACAGATTTTTGTATTTTTCATGTGAGGATTGAAACACCTTCTACCTCTTCTGTCGAGATATTTTTTGTATTAAGCAGTCATGGCATAAAACAAACGAGCAGTCACAGGAAAAAGTGCTGGAACTAAACAATTCCACCTTTTAAAAAAATATGCCTTGACTAATAGGCTATGAATGCACACCACTATTAGACCTGTTTTTCTGGTCTATTTGAGGGCACAACTTCAATTTCAGGAAGAAAAAAGCCTGGACTATTCTCTTTCCGGCGTAAACATGAGCCTATCCCAAGGAAGGTGATGGTGGTAACCCAGTTGCACCTCTTCCTCCGTTCACGTTTGAAAAGGAGGAATGAAGGTTCAGACTTTCATAGAAAAGGCGAAGGCATCAACCTCTAAGAAATAATTCTAAGCCCTGGGCTTAAGGCAGAATTGTGCTGATTCAAAAATGGTATGCATATTAATTATAGGTGGTTTCCTG